>JAMKCH010048927.1:0-11220 GCA_023653785.1 Ophioderma brevispina
AGCCTTTTAAAAAGCTTGATTCTTATGAACCATTTTTGAGGATTTCATTCTTGAGTGTTCCAAATCGGGCCCATTGGGAAAATGCTAAGTCACATTTTTTCTTAGAGTTGTAAGCAACAGCAATACAATAAAACTATTTTGAACGGATCAAATTAAAATCTGTGGCACTTCTTGTATTTAAGTTTATTTTGTTATGTCGAGCCAGTTTAATAGTTATTTATACTTAATTAAGGTTTGGAAGAACTCACTTCCTACTTCCTTTGTAGCTGAACATCCATTTTGAGTTGTTTTTATTTTTTTTTTCATTTTATTTCTTATTATTTCCTTCTCGGGGGGCCACTTGTATTATAAGGTGGAATATATGCGGAACAGAAAACGCCGTAAATAAAAAGGTGTCTTTTTTCCAACAGGAGATGTACGCGCTTACACTCGTTGTTTAGGGTGTCCAAAAACAGGCAAATATGGAAAAATGGTAAAGGTTTTTTCTTCCCCTGAAATTGTCATGTTTATATCTCATTAAACATGGATCAAAACAATCCGAAATATTGTATGGGACTTGGGAAGTAAAGCAAAAGCAAGTAAAATAAAGGGTATAATAACGATACAATGCATTGCGTACTTGTTGTAGGGTATCATCAACGATAAAAATCTTGTTTTAGGTAGGTTTGTTACTTAGTCGGTGAAAATACGTGTTTTATGGTGCATTGTTGAAAGTCCCTGTTCACGCATCAATATCACCGTTGAATACAAGTGGCCCCCCGGGATTTCTTGAATCTAATCAACTGTCACTGACTAGAATCATGAGTTAAATCTTGTTTAGAAATTCTTAACATTCCTCGAACTTGAACACAATTCCTAAGGACCAGTAGTTTACCTACAACATGGAAAATAGTTCCTACGGACATAATAATAGGCCGTCCTCGTCGCACTTGGACATAACTCCTAATGATCGACCTTCTACCTTGAACCTGGACAATAGTTTCCTCAGACTTATAGTTCAGCACCTATATAATTGTGATCCTAATTCCTATTACTTGCCAGTCCATGTTTGACATGGACACTTATCCCTAAGGAACGATATTCCACATCGTGCCCTTCTCTCAGGGCTCAATTTTCTATAAGACTAATAGTCCACCATCTTTGGATTTAGAACTAAATCCCTTTGGGAGATTGACACTGCTTTGGACCATGTGCTCAGGCCAGGTGTGGTTTTGGTGCTCTCCATACAGGATGCCATCTACACACGCTTTAACAAAAATTCAGCTTGGCTGAATTGGAGATAAAAGATTGCCATAAGTGGTGGTAGTTTATTGCATTCAGTTCAAGCTTGTACTTTGCGTGACACGAAGTCTTGCTGTGGGCAACATAGGGAAACCCTTGGTACTTGAAGCCCCTGACCTCTTGAGTTGGGTACCTCCCTGTAGTGAAGATATGTTGATGATATTCTTCCTCATTGACGGCCATTTATATTCCTTCTTTTTGCGTTTAGATTAAATGATTTAATAGATCAACTGATCATTAGACGAAATGGGTTTAGGCAAAATGGGGTTTAGCCTAATGTTAATAAACCAACCGGTCATTAGACGAAATGGTTTAGACAATGGTTAGACTAATGGCAATTAGACCAACTGATCATTAGACGAATGGGTTAGACAAAATGGGTTTAGACTAAATGGTATTTATACCAACTGGTGATATACCAAATGGGTGTAGACCAAATGATATTAGACGAAGTGGAAATTAGACCTATGGATATTAGCCGAAAATGTTTTTTAGACAAAATGGCAATATAGACCATCTGGTTATTAGATCAAGTGACATAGACGAAAAATATGGTTGTCATAAAGTTGTATAGACAAATTTTATCCTCCAAAACCTTTGAGTTATGAAACAGTTCCAGTTACATTTTTAAATATTTTCTCAGCTCAATTTTTGGACAGTTCTAGCCATAATTTATGTGTATTGCCAAATGGCATACTATAACATCACTACAATGTTTTGTGTTCCTTCTAACGAATTTTACACTTGAAATTTTATGGTTTTTTCTGCAAAAATGAGTGACTATTGGCGGACTAATTACAGATATTTATTTAGGAGCCAAATTTTGTAAGAGGTTGTAATTTCTGAATTCGTTGGTCCTCGTGGTCAGTCTGCGCTATGCTGTGGGTTACAACGAACGGTGATAAATGCAACCGTGAATGTTTCCCCATTTTAACCGCTTATGGAAGTCGTTTGTATACAATTTGCACTGTTTGTAGCATAAACACAATGCATAGACATCGTCCGCGTCATCGCATTATCATCATCATCATCATCACCATCATCATCATCGTCATCGTTTTTTTGTCCCCCTCGTCATCATCATCAGCACATCATCATTACCACATCATCATGCATCGTCATCGTCATCATCAGCATCCGGCATCGTCATCGTCCTTCGACGTCAACGTCATCGTCATCATCATCCATCATCGTCATAGGCCAATTTTTTTTTATCGTCGTCAGCTCCGATGTTTCCTTATGTTCAGCGTTTGCCACCATCATCACCGCCCTCGTTATTCTTATCATCGTGCGCAATCATCGTTATCATCATTTTAAAATAGTAAAAACCCGTAGGCTATAGTAAATCTCACCATACCATCATTGAAATCAACGGGTTTTTCATGTAAGTCTGAATACGTATTCGACTTCCTTAGAACACGTGAATCAAACATTTGGGTTTTGACAAACCTGTCAAATCACTCAGTGGCCAATTTTGAATAAGAGAAACAGTGTCCTTTAACATAGCACACTTAAATAGCCCGATTTCCTTTTATTCATTTAATTACACGCATTCATAAGTACTGAACTTTCAAACGCCGTTTGCTCAGAACTAGAATTTATGCTGATTCGACACAATGCAGAACCCACGACGATAATTGTGTTTTTACAGCTTTTTATCTGTATCTCTGCTTTAATTTAACCTTCGGCCTAAATGCATTGTTTAAAAACTATAAATCGACACGACTTAAAAATTTTAATCCCGTTTTAACAGTGTAAGAAACCACTGTCTCATTAAATGTTCATATTTCATGTAAAAGCCTTTTGTGTGTACCTTCAGTAACAAAAAATAATGGTCCTAGTTCTGTTCTTTTTCTTCAAAGTTACGATTACTAATTGCGCTCACTCATTTTTTGTATGTGTTGAAGAACCTAATTTCTAGTCCCACTGAAGTAGGTAGCAGTGTTAACTTTGGTTTTTAGTTTATTAGTCAAAATATGAATATGATCACTTTAAACAAATATCTGAATATTTAGAGACCAATTGCTCTTTGCAGTTTTTATTGATAAATTTGTTTAATTAAAGTTTTTTTTACATAAATTCAGAATATTGGAATAACAGACTTATTACCACTCATTTTTTGTGCACATTAACAATGGTCATCAATCTTGCCTTTCGGAATCATTTCCCGCCACGTTGCCTTGATTTTCCCATCATCAGTGGAGAAAAAGTCGACGTAAGAGAAAACAAAGATGTAAAATAAAATACACAAGCGTGGCAAAATGTAACGCCATCATAATTTTAAAGGTAAAACATTTGACCTAATTAAATAAAATTACCTAAATTAATAATTTGTACTTATTCTAGTTCTATTTTTACATAATATATATTTTTTCCTCTGTGTATAAGATGTAAAGTTACTTTTTTAAAAGATTCCAAAATTTGACAGTACATACAGTAGTCTATGGAAAAACTGATGACTTTATGTTTTTTCTTTACACTTAAAACAAATACAATATATCACTCTCAAGTACGCTTAGCTAGTGGTGTAATATCCTTTGGATTCCATTTTCAGTTGTAGTTTTGGTTACAACCAATACATTCCCTTTCATTAAACGCGTCTACCGGGAATCTTTATAGCATTACTGGTCGCAAAGCATTATGTACCAAAATCAAAACTAATAACCTGCATTTTGTAAACTCACTCTCTATATATGATACTACACTATAAATATAATATATATATATATTATATATATGATATAGATTATATATATATATCTCTATAATATAATATATATATCGATATCCTATATATTATATATCTTTTTCTTTGCATTCATTTTTCTTTACTGGTCTCCTGAAATACTTGCTGAAGCTCTGAGGAAACTACACAGCTTTTGGAAATGGAACCGGTTATTACACTACTACGTTTCACCTTCAAGCATTGTTCTGCAAGGACGACGGAACCGGGATGGTCAGGGAAACCAATAAAAACAATATGGTCGTTGGTATTTGCTGACCCACTGGTCGTACATAATCTAAACTCTGTCAGTCCATTATACATACCGTAATACATTTCCTTCTGCCACCAAAAGTAAGCAATGTTGATATAATAGGTTATAATATTATTCTTTTGTTGCAAGAATTTTCCTTTAACCCACCAAAGTTTGGTTATTGAATAAATACTTACACAAGAGTAGGTCGTGCTAAAGACAATAACTAACAAGCCCAGATTTCAACGCAACTTTGCATCCCGGATTTGGTAAATAAGGAACTGTAACAGTGATTCGAATTTCACATGCAACTTTCGATTCTACAATAGGCTAAACGCATCATGTCTGCAGACTTCGTGTGAATGACAATGAAATGTGTGGAACGATGTTTATTGAACGCATTACGTTGCAGCTTGCAACATGAAAATGGAGCTTTTACCGCTCTATTTGCTGGGTCATCTTGGTAAGCTTCTTGTCCAATTCGTGGCACAAGGTAATTTATAAATTCGCCATTATTTTTTTTATTTGGGGAAATTTCTTGAAAAAATGTGAGTGACCATTTGGCCGAGAGGTAATTTCCAATCAAAGTAAGAGTGAAACGTTTGGTCTCAAATTCTCGGGCCTGAGTCAGTAGTATAATGAATACTGATTGCTAATACACTTATAATAAAACTTGATTTCATAATCGCTGTCCATGTTTTCCATTCAAATAAATCTACCCTTCCTGTTTATACAAATACAAGCTCACAAAAGTGGAAATCTTTCGCCTGGTGGATGGGCCTAATGAAAACGAAGGTCGGCTGGAGGTTGTACTGGAACGGACAATGGGGATCGTAGGTAATGATTACTTTGGAAAGGCCGACGGTGAGGTTGCCTGTAGCAACTCCGGCTACTCGCTGGTAGGGTGGAGGTTGAGACTGTTACAGAGGCTCTTCAAGGTTATTGAGTTAAATCCAATACGCCGGTATGAAAAGCACTACAGCCTGTCTAAAATTGGTACAATCAGAAAAAATGGTTGAATTGAAATTTCAAAATAAGTAAAGATCTGGGCCTTCAATAGTTGTTTATTTGATCTTATTGCTTTTTATCAATCCAAAGATGATAATCAATTTAGCTACTTTTATGCATGGACAGCGATGTTTTTGAGTACTGTGCTCAATAAAAGATTTGCAACTTGGGCAATGAAGCCAACACAATTAAAGTACACAAAGTAGTCTGGAATCAAGATACAAGCTTTCATAAGCAAACATAATGTTTTATTCCTTTTCATAACTAACATACAATAAACAAATAAAAATTTTTTTTTGGCAGAAGTTTCAAATGAAATAGATCTTTTGAATTTATTACAAAATTTTAAAAATATCGTTAGAAGAATGCCAGAAGGAATACAATTGCCAATTTCCACAATCACACGGAATGTTTTAAAATCATATTGCACTACCTTCGTCTATTAACTAATTGGTTTAAAGTCAATAAAATTAAAATTTGAAAGTTCAAGGTGTCGGTAGGGCTTTGCATTTCATTATAGCTTCAAAGACCTAAAAACTCTCTCCTCCAAAGTAATTGATGTTGCTGTATGGTCCATGAATCATCTCTACCATTACGTAACTGTTTTGGAATCCTTAAAGTTTTCTTTATGAATTTAACCCCGTCTTCTGCTTTTTCTAACTCTGTTCATGTGAATAATTATGTTTAATTCTTTCACCGTTCTGACTCAACCGGAAAGTGGCACAACTCGATTTTGTGTTCCGCAGAAAAATTGGCTGAATGAGAAAAACGCAAATGATATGACAAAAAGGATTGGAAAGCATGGTCTTTTTCTTTAATGTAATGCTCAAAAACGACTTACTTATGTTGAAAATAATATAAAAAGTAAAAAAAAATCGTTTTTCGGGATTTTTATCAATTTTTCATTATGAAAACAGGCTGTAGGATTTGAGAGAATACAAAATAAGTGGGCAAAGTTGAATCTAATACAGAGAGACAATACTATGAACTTAAATTAGAGCAAGTTGGCAAACTTTTTCGCTCTAGGGCCACTTGCACCAAAACGATGTAAAAATAGGTTGTTAAGAAACTCCAGAAGTACCCTCCTGGTAGTAATAAAAGTATATTTTACTTCGCAAGTAACTTCCTTGATAAAAAAAAACAAAACATCATCAGCCTCCCATACTTTAGGAAAATGTATGAGAAAGTTGGTATCTTCTCATATTCAGCTTCATTCACATGATGAATGAGATTCCGTAAAATTGAAATCCCAGTAAACCTGAAATGTAAATGTCCTTCTGCACGCTACAACTTCTCGTCTATTTTTTTTTCTTTTTGTAAATAGGTAATTTTTGTTTAATTGTTTAAAATAACTACTGTTTAAACAATGTGAGGTGTCTTGCATATATGGTAAACACTCCCTGTGTCAGCTTGCTTTTTTCCACGAGTAAAAGCCAGACGAATGCTTTGTGGTTTAACTAGTTTTGCATTGTTTTTTTTTTTGCCAAATTCGACAACCGATCATTGCCTTGGTACACCTGTACATCCCATCAGATCCCAATGCGTTCTGAATATCCCATGTCCCAGGGTCAATACTTAACACCGTAGACGTACCATGGTTACACGCGCAACCTTGCAATTTAATAGTCCTAAATGTTGATTAAACTTGTTGTTATACAGCCGTATAAAAATATGTGTTGGGTGAGGTCCAATCGAAAACGATTTTTTTTAAATGTTAAATCTAAACATAATTACGTCGTTTGGAGTATTAATTGTCAAGAAAAACCTACGCTTTCCAATACTTTTGTATCATCTCATTTGCTTTTTTTTTCGATCGAGATATAACTCCAGTTTTACTGCGGAACACACAATCATCGATAAATCACTTCTTGTTTTAATACTGGTTGCAGAATGACTTGATTTTTTATAAAAGATTTCCTTTTTGTTTAACATAACGTCGGCTGCGTCACATTTCGAGAAAACGGCTTTGAAAATTTGCTCAATATTTTTTAATTGTAAAAATCGCCAATTATATACTTGTTAAATGCTTGTAATCGCCAAATATATCATCACCCAACAAGAACTTTGGGCGAATTTTAATTATTCATTCAGGTTTAAGAGGTCTTTTCTATTTAAATTAATTATATTCATATCCTTTGTTATCCAAAACGGACATAAACCGCAATACAAAGGGAAATACGTAAGGGAAAGGAAATTTTCGCCCTAAGAGCTTGTTTGTGTTATGTGTTATGTGTTTCTATGACTCTGTGTTTTTACAGCATTCTGTCTATAATATTATTGCGACACAAATTAAAAGTTTTTATACAACCAGCGTTCCATATCCCCAGTCCCCTAGAGGAAAATCTGACAATCACCGCAAAGAGTGAGGTAGCGGTATTTTTTTTGTCAGAGCGGAGCAATTTTTCCCACTATCCCAAGGCAAGGGTTCCGCTCCGTGATTTTTTGTCTGATGGGTTTGAAGGTTGAAGGACGTTATGGATAGAAGATCGTCTTTTTTCTTTCAAATCAGATCTGGCGAAATATGGCTTGATGATATCGAGTGCGTGGCATTGAGCCGAGATTGGACATGTGCTTTCATCAAGGTTGGGGCGTTGCCCAATTGCGGTCATGAATGAAGATGTGTATCCACGTTCATTATTGGTAATTTTTTTTTTAATATTCTTAATATTTTATGGCAAAATGTTTACCGTTTTTTTTTTTAGTTGGTTGTTTTTTTGTTTGAAATTAGAAAAGATAACCCTATCTCCATGCTCTAACTAACATCATGTCTCCTCTTGCTTGTGGACAAATTCAAAAACAAAAATCAACACACACCAGTTATACTTTAAGAGGCTATACGCACTCATCAATCAGATTCAGTTTTTTTTAAGTGTACACCATAACGTAAGCACCTGGCAGGCTGTAGCATTAGGGATGCACCATTCAATAAATGTTTTTTGTCACATTAGCTTCCCGAGTGATATGGAAAACAATGCACACTGAAAACTAACTCTAAAAAGGACTTTAAGAACTTGGCCACCAAAGGCGGGAACAAATCCACCCTATCCAAACTCCCATTCCCCTTGAGATCGGATGGTGCAACCCTTTAATAAATACTACATACCACATACATCCATACACACATAGATACACACACATCATACATACATACACACATTGATGATACATAACATACATATTGCGCCTTATCGTAGAATTTCAAGGCGCATTATGGACTTCCACTATCAACCTTACGTTACAATAAAAAAATAAGCAATAACGACATAATATGGCAATGTAATTTATTTATTCTTTATTTTTATCGAAAAGTGTTGTCCCAGAAATGACTCAAGTCACACCTTTTGTGAATAAACAGTTGCCAACCATATCTTACTGTAACATTATTGACTTTTAAACAAAAGTTAATCATTTCCAATCACTTTTTTAATGGAATTTTCTATATTTGAGGCATTTTCTGTCCTAAACAAAATTACGTTCTCAGCTCATCAAATACAATTTGCAGTTAAAATTGGCTCCACAATCAAATGCACGCGGCCACTGCAACACTTTTTTTAATCTGTATTTTTTGTTTTGTTTGCTTTTGCTACCCCTTTAAGATTATCACTAGGCCTACAATAATCAGAAAATACCTGTACCCCATTTTACCATCCCTCTGCGGATACCCGTAGTGGTGACATTCGTCCTTGTAGATGGACACACCCTTAAAGGTCGTCTAGAGATATTTTGGGGAATGACAGATGGGACCTGTATGTGATGACGCTTTTACGAATAACAGATGGTGCATGCTTGCGGACAATTAGGGCGATTACGATCTCAATGTAACCGGTACCGTGACGACTGAACACGATGTATTTTTCCAATAGCTTTACTACTGAAGTCATGTACACTGAACACAAAAAGAAACTTATAATTTTCTTAAACTCCTGCCCTCAAAATGAACCAAATTTTGGTCACACATATTACTTCAATACTCTACTCTAAAACTTGTCATGACCAGCGTTGCAAAACGGACACAACATTGAAATGCGCTGACATGGAACCACTTGCTGTATCAGATGTCATGGGCCTGACAATTCAGCAATGTAAGTTTTCAAAACAATAATGAAAATGATTGTGATGTCACTTACCATCAAAAGTTTGTGTATCCACCAAGTTCTGGAAGCATTCGTGCATATGCTACGCATGCTGTTCACTATATTCTGTTTTACCATTTTTTACTATATCTAGGACAATTACTTGAACGCAATAGGCTTAAAATGGTGCAAGGTCATCTTGGGGGTACAAAATTAGAATGCACCTATTTCCTTCTCAAAACGGGCTCAACTTATTACATGCTGTTGGATAGTAAGGTAATACATTTGTTTGTGAGAAACGGTAGTGCTTTTAGCCTCTGCCGTGTGTCCATCGTGTCATATCACGACGGCGACAGCATTAAATTTTGAGTAGACCACGAGGCGCAGCCGCGTTGTTTTACGCTAAAATATGCTGTCGCCCGTTGTGATATGACACGATAAGATACCAATCCTTTATTCTCATTCTTTAACACTTTTTATCAAATGAGAGCTGTTAGTAACATATTTCAAATTTTATCCAACTGAACACTCCCGAGCTGTTTTGAAATCGATCAGTCCATTGTGACTCTGCACATTAGAATGGCCCGAGGGCAGTGCTTATGTGTATCACGCCTGCGCAATACGCGCTTGTACCGATGTGATATCGTCCCTCATATCATACGGCTAGAAACCAATGAAATTTGCGTAAACAATCTCAAGTTTGGTTTGTTTTAAGAATTCCTGATGTAAAACGCTCCTACTAACAATTTTGAACCATTTGAAAACAAAATCTGATCATTATAAGATATTATAAATAACCCCCCCCCCCCCATGGGATGACTTTTTTGGCCGTTGTGGCAAACACAACCGGTTGTAGATATAGCAAACTAGATATGTTTTTTATCTGTAGTACATGTTTTTATACATTCTTTTATGAAACATTTACACATTTTACCACCCTGTTATTTTTATCCCCTTTCCATATCTGAAAAGTGCAGAAGTGCAACATTGTGCAACTTTTAAGTTTCCAGGAGTTTTTCATTTGTTTATATTGTTTTTTCCTCCTAATCAAAGTCCTATTTTACTTAACTATAGTATATTTTCAAATTAAGTGAGATTTCTTGCCAATTCCATAGGGGTGATATTGATATAGGGTTAAATCCCCGTCCATGCGAACTAAGGCTCTTTTGCCATTACAAAATAGATTGTGTCCATGGTACAAAGTCACTGTACAGAATCAGCTTACTGGAAACTGATACATTCAGGGTTGTCCTATATATCCTGGTTCATGATAGAAGATTATTCCATGGTTTGCTGGGATGTCAGCTATTCTCTTAATACAAGGTTGTCCCATTTCTTACCCTCAAAGAACTATACGTTTTGACCTTAATATGATCTTAATTACCATTCCTGATGTTATAATTTGTCAATTTTCAAAGCCGTCATAAAGTTTAGGTGCTAGCCTGTTGTTTTATAATAGTAAGCACATGATAATCAAGTATAGACTTCAAGAAACCCAAACAAACAAAAATATCGTTCAAAAGCAAAACCATCCAAGTTTCTGCGTTGGGCCTTTTACCTCTAATACTGGGCGTTGGAATTTGGTAAAGAAAATGTATTTATATGCAAATCGACACTGATGGTTTGTTTTACCGAAAGGTTAAGGTGCAGTAACGAAAAGGAAAAGGTTATCGTTCTTTTCAAATTCATTTACGCGTTTCAATCACTAATTGGGCTTGTTTTTGAAACTGTCAGGTAGGTACGAAGAAAGAATAGCCACTCTAGCGTCTTAGAGAGTCTGATCCTTTTCACTTCCAGAGCATTTTCAAACAAACCAATCAACAATGAATTTCGTCAAGGTCTTTTTGGCCACTACTTATAATTTTAGATAGCTATGTCTGATT
>JAMKCH010048928.1:0-12108 GCA_023653785.1 Ophioderma brevispina
TTCATAATCATGCAAAAAATCCCTAAGTACTAACGCTTGTGGGCTAAAATGAGCGTTAAAGTCAGAGTGTATGTGTTAAGAAGAGGAGTTATATGTATCACTGACCCTATTGAGGTGAAATTTCCCAAAATGGTTGCTTGTGGGTTGACTTCAAAAACACCCTCTGGGGTTGCCCCAAGAGGATTACTTTGAGAAAAAAAAAAGTTAACGGAACGTATTTGGATGCGGTGGTCTGGAAATAGTGTATGATCGTTTCAGTTTCAGTGATACGCGCCCGGTTACTCAACTGGCGGAGCCCGCGCGAGCGCGGGCCTCCGGCTAGTCTTACTATAATTTGGCTAATGTGTATGTATCTTCGCAAAGGATCCGTCAGTTTCGATTCGTATTGCGCCAAATTTGCAAGAAAGATTGATTGTTACCCGGCGGGTGTTCTAAACTAATTCAGACGAAATCGTCAGAATGGCTGAAAAATCATGTGAAAATGTTGGGTGCTATGAAATCTAACTATTTATTATAAACCGTACTAAACAAGCGCCGTACGCGTGCGTGTTTTTGCAACGGGCGTCTTACGCATGAGACGCTGTATGCAGTACCGCAATTAACAGGGGCGCCTTAGTGCAAAAACGGTCAATAACACGTCATAGTTTTTGCTTTGGGTTGTTGTGATTATGACGAAAACTGGGAGTAGTCTTGAGAAGAAAAAGATTAAATATATTATTATGAAGTTACGGGATTCAATATCTGCGTGTATATTAGAAAGATGGGTTAGGACGGGAACATCGGGACCTACTGGAACTAGAAATAGATTTAATATACGGGATGTTGTGATTCGGATCATAACCTGTTAGGATGAGAAATTATTACGGGGTTGAGGGAGTAGAACACGGTGTAGTACTTTTGAGATGAAGGTTAAACACTGGTGGACACACAACGGTGAAATATTGAACCTTTTATAATTTGGAAAATGGGAAAATACGGTGCGAATGATTTTAAAACTGGTCATAACACGTCATGTAGTCGCTTACGGGTTAGGACACGGAGGTAGTTTAGCAGAAAAAGATATTCTGGAAAGTTACGTTCTTAGTTAGGAAAATGGTTAAATCATGCCAGCTACAGGATAGGACGGAAACTGAGTAATTAAAAAGGTTAGACTACCAATGTTTGACAGTGTGGTGGAAGTCCTAAACTCAGGATGACGGGTAATTCCAAAACACGGGGTTTGGGGAGTTGCACGACCTATGGTAGCGGGCTGCCGCCACAGTGACATGGTCGCCGAGCGTCACAAAAGGAAGTTACTTTTTCTACATTGGTAATAGGCGGGAAACAATGCATACACCTGCTGGTGCCAGATTCCACACAGATGTTCTATTGTTTATTACAAAAATTCCTTTTAACTTTGGAAATGGTTATGCATTACTTAGCGCCATATTACCAAGGTAGAAAAGGCAACTTCCTGTTGTGACACTCGACGGCGGAACTCAGATCCGCTATGCATGTGTTAGAGGTCAGTGGGGAGTGGTCCATTTCACTGAGTGTATTTCACTGGTGTGTTCGGTGGTGTTGCCAAGTGTATCCACACTTTCTCCTGATCGCGTCTGTTTCATGATCGTTCCGTTCAGTGATCGCTCCCGTTACAATACACCATCTGTTTTCCTTATGGGAGCCCTTTTGACTTTTTTAGTACCCTCTCCGTTTTTGACGCCATTTTATCTCTATATTCCTCTTATTTGATTTTCCTTTTTGTACCCTTAAACTTTTTTCAACACCCAGTTCCGTCTTTGTTTTCGATGCCCTTTCTTCTTTTTTCTATCCCCTTTTTTGCCGCTTCATTGCTGTTTTTCGCGCCCCTTTCCTATTTCCAACCTTTTTCCTTTTTCTGTTTTGACGTCCCTTATTATTTCCGCTTAAACCCAATTTCCTTTTGCTATTCTTTGCGTCCATTTCCTTACACTATTTTCAATCAATCAAACCCCCTTTCGGGTTTTTTGCGTTTCAGTTTTGACGCCCTTTTTTTTTCGTTAGCTTCAATTTCCTTTTTTTTGCTATTTTTATCGCCCTTTAATTCTTAAAACTTTTCTCAATGCCTTTTAATTTTTTACTTTTTTCAGCTCCTTATTTCGCTTTTCTTTCCTTTTTCCTTTGTTTCTTTTGGGTCGTCCCTTTACTTCTCCTCGTTTTTCTTTTCTCTTCTCATTTTGTTTTGCTGCTGCAACTTTTTTGTTTGTTTTAGTTCCACTTTATTTTCCAATATTATTTCCACAACCCTTTTCGTTTCTCTATTTTGTTTTTCTTATTGTGCTTTTGGCGTCCCATCCTTTATTATGTTTTTTATACGTCGTTCTCTGTTTTGTTGCACATATTTATTCCGTTTATCCCGTTTATACCCCATGCATGTTTTGCCTTATTTGGCTCTTCTGCGCTTTCCCTTACAGTTCCATCCTTTTCCCATAAACCTTTCTATCTCTTTCTTTAAATTGGTCCCCTTCCCTCCCCCTTTTCATTTCCCTTTCTCCCATTCTATTCTAATTCTCTTTCTTTTCGTTCTTTCTTTCTTTCATTCCCTTCTCGTTTCTTTCCCTTCCTTTCCTTTCTTCCCCCATTGTCCTTCCTTTTCGTCGCCTTTTCCTTCTTGTCCTCTTTTCCTCTTTTTTGGCGCCCCTTTGGCCCCCGTCGGGCAGCGCCCCCAATGCCCCCCCAGGACAACCCACTGTAGTGGTGTGATCATAAAGAAAACAAAACAAAACAGTGCTAGAATCCACAAAAATCCAGACCTTTAAGCTGGGTAATCAATTTCATATCAAATTTGCAAAACTGAAAGTTATTGCAGATAATCAGTGAAATCAATGATAATCAGTGCATGAATTCAGTGAATTAAATGTAGCAAGCTGAGGCCCGCGCTTCGCGTGGGCTCCCGCTAGCTGAGTTAATGGAGCGATCACTGAAATTGAGCGAAACTGAAACGAAGCGATCCACTGAAACGAGCGATCACTGAAACGGAAGCGATCACTGAAGGAACGGTGTCTTGTCTTTCCTGTATTTCGCATTTTGTTAAGTTCGTAAAGTTTTTTTTGCAACTCGCAACCTGAATTCTCAATTTTTATTTTAAATTAACCTATTTTTTTTCCTTTTAAAAATCATCCTACCCTGTGCCGGGACCTGTGTTCCAGCACTTATTATTCTACTTTTGTTAACATAACTCCTCAACTCCAGTATAGTCTATCATATCCGTAGTATTCTTCAGCTGGTACGTATTGCTCAAAATAAGGAAGCAGAATTAAAGGTATCACTCGCGGTTAATTCCCGTCCAGTTACCACATTCCTTCATCTCTTCTTAAGCTTCCCACGGCCATGCATCAGGATTGCGACCGGCATGCGGCGAACTTGCCATATTCTTAACCAGTGGCGTGCGCACCGGGAGGGGGGGGGGGGGGTGGGTTTGCCAGCATAGGGGAAAAGATCCATTCGGAGAAAAGATCCATTCGTAGCCAGCAGGGAATTTTGTTTCTAGAATAATTAATATTAATTTTGAAAGCTGTTTTTTGATGAGGGTATGCAAGAATTACAGCAGGCACAGCTTATAACAAAAACACGTAGACCGTATATGCATGCATTTGATGTAGTTTATTCTATAATCCCCAATCCCTGCTCTTTAGTATCGATGCGACTCCAAAAAAAAAAAAAAAAAAACAATGCGGGTCAACCGGTGAGCGAAGATACCCGGATTGTTTGTAGGTAGACATTACACTCTCCAATGATAAGGGGAAATTAGCCATGCCCCCCCCCCCACAAAAAAAGGTCCAGGGCACGCCCTGAGTTATTAAGGCTTATTAAGGCCCTTTCTCGAAGCATACCGTCTTCTAATCTCTCTCCTCGCTCTCTCATTCACACCCATAAATCCTTTATTGGTAACTCCCCCGGGTCGTGCAAGGAAAGGTTGATGATAAACTTCAATCTGTGTCCGTAATTTTCTCTGTCCGTAAAACTTTCCGCGCATTGTGATGGTCCGCCATGCATGCATGGGTCATTCAGCGAAACTCCCCCGTGTCCTCACATTCGTGAAAGAAACTTTGAAGAATAAATCCATTTTGAAGCTCAACCCGTTCAACTTTGACCGGTCCAGCCGTGTAGGGGCCACGCAGCGACAACCAAAGCAAAATCTCCCGTGCCCCAACAAAATGTTATGCGTATTAACACACACCCGTAGCAACAACGCGCCTCTGCGTACACGCACCCGTACAACTCGCCTCGTGTACGCTTTCGCAGCACGCAGTCCGCAAGCTGTTACTGCCACTGCTACTATAGGTTGACTGAAATTGCGTTGCCACCACGTTGCGTCAGTGATGGATTTGAACATTGTCCTGTGTGTTTTTTAATATTTTTGTCCTTGGTAACGTCTCATTATGAGAAAAGCTCTCCGCAAAGATACTTCCACTATGTAGAACTATAGTGGTGGAAATTTTGCGATATTGACAAACTGAAGGCGTTAATTCGGGACAAACATATACATACATGGATTTCTTGATTTCAGTAAGTTAGAACTGGTCCCACATGAGGTCTCCTTTTTTTTTTTTGTGTTTTTTTGTTTTTTTCCAAAATTAATTTATTTCCTCTAATTGATATTTTGACTTCAAATAGATTAATCTAGAATAATTCTGAGACAATTGTTGAAGTAAATTCTTGAAGAAAATTAAAAAGTAGAAATCAGGTTTTATTGAAAAACTGAGAAACAACAGATTATAATAATTTCCTTGCCAAGCTCAAGACGCATTTTTGTGTCGCCTACCTAAGGCAGGAAGACACTGGGATCACTTTGTCTCTTTGTTGTAGTCTATTGATGTGATTGTCTGTTGTTGATGCCTCTGTGTCTGTTGCTGTTGTGTAACAGGTTTACATTTGCTGTAATATCCGCATACTTTCAATGGATTTAAACCAAACGAGGCATAATATGGCAGACTTTCATATAGAAATCCGGATGCAAATGAGGTATTACAATTGATTCCGTTATTCCCTGTATGACGTTGGCAGTAGTATAAATATAGTCGCTGTTACAGAACTGAATGGCAATACCTCATTTTCATCAATGGGACTTCTTTTAAACGTCAGTCATGGGTGCAACGTGGGATCCCCATTTGTGCTCATGAGTCCAAGGTCCCCATAACCAAGGTCAAAAGTCATAAGAGGTTGAACGATTTTGATTTTGAATCTTTTTTATTTTCCTTAAAAAAATTAAAACTTCCGATACTTTTAGGACGACCCATATATACCTTCAACAATACCCCTTTTTCAACCTAAAAAACTCGTACACTCACCTTTTGCATAATGATGCGATTACGAAGCATGTCGTTCAAAATTGAGAAGCCCATATCCCTCTCTTGATGGAAGCTGACTATAAACCCGACGGTTGGCTTGGGCTACTTCTTGGTACCAAGTTGTACTATAATTTCTCCTCTGGGACAGTTTTTAACAATGAGTATGCAGGCGCTCATCAACGAAGCTTGGAAACCGTGGACGAAAACACAAAGACGACGAGCCAGATGTAAGATTACAATATCGTAATTTCTGGTGAAATGAATAAACTTAAATCAAGTACATATCAGGTTGATTGAGGCTTTAGACAATTCCACAATCGGGCGTAGTTTCATCGCGTAGGGCATCTCAATTGGTCACTTTCGCCTTATCCCAGGATACGCCTCGTTCAATCCATAATGATCCTTATCTGGGGTTTAACGATTCGTGTAATTGGAGATAACAACTGAACCCCAAATAACCACCCTTATCTGGGGTTAAAATCCTTATCTGGAGATAAGAAAGCTATAACCTCTACCAAACTTATTTTAGGTTAACCTCGTTATTGGGGTTAACAAAGCTGAACCCCAAAATAAATCCTTATCAGGGGAGATAACAATCCTTATCTAGAGATAAAAAGCTTAATCTACATAACGATCGTTATCTGGATTTAACAATCCTTATGTGTCGTTATTTTGGGGTAACAAAGCTGATCCTAAATACCGAATCGTTTATCTGGGGTTACACATCCTTATCTTAGTTAACAGTTTTAATTGTTTTATCTGGGGTTAACAAACCCGAATCCTAAATAACGATCGTTATTTGGGGTTAACAATCCTTACCTTCGGGTTTAACACTCGTTATCTGGGGTTAACAATCATTATGTGTCGTTATCTGGTGTTAACAATCCTTATCTTGAGTTAACAAAGCTGAACCCTACTAACGATCGTTATCTGGGGTTAACATCCTTATCTTAGTTAAGTTTGTTTATCTCTGGTTAACAAGGCTGAACCCTAAATATCGATCGTTATCTGGGGTTAACCATCCTTATCTGTGTTAACAAAGCTGAATCCTAAATAAGATCGTTTATCTTGAGTTAAACTCCTTATGTGTCGTGTATCTGGGGTTAACACAGCGGATGCCCTAATAACGACCGTTATCTGGGGTTAACAATCATTATCTTTAGGTTACAGTCGTTATGCTGGGGTTAACAACCTACCTTAAATAACGATCGTCTTATTCTGGGTGTTAAAAATCCTTATCTTATGTTTAACACTCGTTTCTGAGGTTAACAAAGCTGATCCCTGAATACGATCGTTTATCTGGTTCACATCCTTTTTGTATCTTGGTGGTTAAAAAGCCTGAACCCTATTTGTTATCTTGAGTATAACAGATCGTTATTTTGGGTCAGCTTTGTTAACCCGAGATAATACACGTTATTTAGGGTTCAAGATTGTGTTCTTCCTAGATAGCTTTGTTAACCCCAGATAACGATCGTTATTGGGGGTTCAGATTTGTTAACCCCAGATAAGGTCCTGTATTTAGGGTTCAGATTTGTTGTTCCTATATAACTTTGTGAACCCCAGATAACGATCGTTATTTGGGGTTCCGATTTGTTCTCTTGATTAATGGATCGTTATTAAGGGGTTCAGATTTGTTATCTGGAGTTATCTTACAGATCGTTATTTTGGGTTTAGCTTTGGTTAACCCAAGATAAGACCGTTTATTTAGGGTTCAGATTTGCTATCTCAAGATAAGCATTGTTTTATCAATAAGGACCAGTATTTGGGGTTCCATTTGTCACCCGAATAACTACCGTTTTTAAGGGTTCAGATTTGTTAACCAAGATACAAGGGCCCTGTTATTTGGGTTCAGATTTGTTATCTTCTGAGTTAATGGAGTTCGTTTATTAGGATTTACAGATTTGTTCTCTTGAAGTTATCTTAAGGTACGTTATTTAGGGTTCAGATTTGTGTAACCCAAGATAACGACCGTTATTTAGGGTTCAGATTTGTTTATTCCTAAATAAGCTTTGTTAACCCCAGATAAGCGTCGTGTTTGGGTTTCAAGCTTTGTTAACCCAGATTAGGCCTGTTATATTTGGGGTTCACCTTTGTTAACCCCAGATAACGATCTATTTGGGTTCAGATTTGTTAACCCAAGATAATATCAGCTTTGTTATCTTGAGTTAACGAATCCATGATCCCCTATTTAACGGATCGTTATTTGGTGATACACTCGTTATCGAGGGATAAGCGAAGTGACCACTGCGCTTCCATAATCGCGGCATATTTCAGATATTACAACCCCAACCCCATGGTTTCACCAAATTTCCCCGTCAGGCCACAGATTACATAATGTTTTCAATTGTGAAACTTAAATCAATCAAATACATTTTTTGTGCATGTGCCATTTATCTCTCGTACTAAAGACCAGACAGAATGCATCTACTGAAAGGCAGTGAACAGGTTCACGTTCTATGAGCACAACATAATGCTATCTACTAAAGCGTGACAAGTTCAGCGTACTATAAGTTAAGATTATAATGTTATCTACTGAGACATAAGAGGCCATTCTATTATGACGGCAAGAACATAATGCTCTTACTAGACAGTAACATTTCAACAATACTATGAGCGAAGACATAATGCTACTCACTGAAGACACAACAAGTTCAGCGTATTAGAGCAGACAATGCTATTTACTGACGCAGTGACGTTCAACGTTCTATGAGCCAAGAAATAATGCTACTACCTGAACGACAGTAACATTCAACGTCTAGTAGGCAAGACATAAGCTAACTACTGAAGACAGTAACAAGTTCAACGTACTATGAGCCTACAGCTATCTACTAAAGACAGTAAAAAGTTCAGCGTACTAAGACCCAAGGGACAACGCCATAAGGAAATTAAACGCATAGAAGAAAGAAAGCAATTGGAACAATCCTATGAATTTGCCAAACCAAAGAAAGAATGCTAATGCTATCTACTGAAACAGCAACAAGTGTCAGCATACTATGAGCCCAAGATATAATGCTATCATCTACTGAACACAGTACAAGTTGCAACGTATTTTGCCAATATTCTAAAATCAAATTATTTTTATTAGTTTCCCGGCGAAAATCGGATCGATGCATACTGAATGCAAAAAACGAACACGAAAGTACGTCTACAACCCATTTTACAGTTTTAAAAATATCAGGACATAACTGATGACGATTTCATTGTGGGAATTTATGTTTTAATGAAATTTAAAAAAAGAAAAAACCTAAAAAATTTTTGTTTGAAAATTTTGAAAACGATCTGTGTAAAATGATGAAAATTTGAAATTCGAGGTGTGATACGCAACGCGTCTCTCTCTATCTTCTGCCTTCTTCTTTATTCCATCTTTATTTTCCATTTTTCTTTCTGATTTTCTTTATCGTTCACGTTGCGACAAGATTTTACTTTTTTCTTTACCTTTCCTTTTCTTCCCTTCCTTCCTTTTTTCTCTGTATATCCTTTGGTCTTCATCATGTATTTGCAATGTCATTATTCTTGCGCGTGTGTGTTTGGCATTGCTGTCCTGCACCTCAATGTCTGCCATCTATTATTAACTTTGCATTGCCAGTCCTTTTCTTCCTTCACTTCTTTTTCCTCGTCTCAACCATAATACAGGGGCTACACCTAAGCTTCCACAACGAGATGAAAACCAGCAGTCGTCTCCTTCTCAATCACATACCAAGCCAGCGATTGCAGATGGTAGTGTCAGCAACTGGACCAAAGAAGATGTCCAGACTTGGTTGAAAGAAAACGGGTTCTCAGAGCTTTATTCTCCGCTAGGCTTTTGCTGTGGAAGTCACTTGAAGGAGATGTGCGAGCAATACCGTTCATCACCACAAGAGTTCAAAAATGAACTGAAGAGTGAATACCAGTTGGGTTTTAGTACCCTTCTCAAATTCACAACGGCGCTGAATAAACTATTTAAGTAAAAGTTGTGAATCCAATAGCATTATGGTGAATTTTAAGATCTTGTCTGTATTTTAGACTAAATTTGAAATAGTATTGAGATAGTATTCTCATCATAAGGAATTAGAAAATATATGGTTTGGCATGTATGTTCAGTTACAGAGATATAGGTGCAAATGTAATAAATGTCATTGAACTTTTGATTGGCCATTGTACGGGGAATTTTTCAAAATTTCTACAATCTTGAGCAAAATTGGTATCATATTGTTAGTATGAGCATAAGCAAACTGGAAATGTAGAGCTTCCACTATTTAGGATCTTCCATTTTGGTTATTTTTTTAGGAAAGAAACGAGTAGTCCCTAATTCCTATACAAAACTAAACATCATAGATATTGCAAACTATATTTTTTCTTGCTTGATCATGCTTATACCAACGACTTAAGAGGGAATCCTAGTCTCAAAGGATTTTTTTTTTCAGAATTGAGATTTTGACACAAAGTTGTTCCTCTAAGCCTCAGCTCCAAATTGCTTTTTGTTTCATCTCAATAGGATGAATACTTCTTGAGTTATCGAAATTTTTTTCAATCGCAAGATGGCCTCCAGTGACCATGGCAACGGGTCACATTAACTGCCTCACCAGCATCACCCGAAGAGTCGATTGTAAAGCATGGGTCAAGACATAAAAATTTATGTGATAAACTTGTGAAAAGAAGGAAATATCCTACCAGGCTGTAGCCTGTGACATATAGACAAGTGAATTGATTAAAACGAACTTGTGCAAGTCAAAAAAACTCTGAAAACGGACTTACGTTATCAACCTTAATTGCGTTTTTCTCCATAATTTGTTTCTTTGCAATTTGTCACCACGGGCAGAGTCATATCTAAAGAACCATAGGGGGTAGGCAACTTCAATTTTTTTAAACTGTTTTTTCTCTATCCTTAGGACACACAAATGAACCAATAATTGAATTCAAACCTTGGTAACAGTTCATTTAATATTTTGACCAAAAACATATTATTGTTTTCGCGGTTTAGATGTTTTCTGACCTTTACCCTGCTTACAATGCTAGTATGGGTAATTTGTTCATTGACTGGCCTTAAACCCAGGCCCATCGCCATGGGGGTGTGGGGTGGTGGGAACACCCCCCTCGATCCTCAAAAATAGAAAAAGAAAAAGGAAGAGAGAGAAGGTAAGGAGAGATAGAGGAAAAGAAATAGGGAAAGAAAGAGCAAAGGAAAGAGAGAAAGGGGAAGTAGAACTAGGCATCGCTTGTGCTAAAGAAAGCACGGTATATCATGCGGTGGAATACTTGCACTGTCCCATTGTGACCTTTGACCCCAATCTAATTGTTACAGCCCAAAGAATTAGCAATGATTTATGATTTATTTCACTTTGAATGAAAGTTTTTTTTTAAACTTATAATGCATATAAAATATTATAAATAATCTAATTCACAGAATATCAAAAGTAGAGACTCCAGGATACCTATGGCCCGATTTTCATTGACCTTTTGACCTTTAACGATGGCTCACCAAAGCGGGTCGCTGTGGACTCTTTTTCACTTCTCATTGATGCCTACAGATGGCAGGCTAGATAGGTCAATTAAGAATTCTTTATATTTGACCCCTAGATGACCCCATTTTGACCTTGACCCTTATTGTGTCACATTAAGTAAGTAGCTTTTCCCATTTTTGGTGGCTGCTTGTGAACACATTTGACATAATATCTACTTGGTTGACGAGTTATGGCGTTTTTGGCATATTAATTAGCTCATTTGCATATTTGCACGTGACCCCGGGGCCAATATCTGTCACATGATTCGTCCCTCGACATTTCCGCAACTTTTGCACAGACACCACCTATCCAAGTGTTCCCGATTTTGAGATATAGCAATTTTGCATTTAATTAGATAATGCCGCCCTTTTGAATGTTAATGAGTTCCGATATTAATTCTGTGTACAAGCGGTATACACTGACCAAAGACGTGCTCATGCGGATTTTCGTACTGTCGCGCCCTAATCTGGAGAAGAAGTAGGCCTCAAAAGATTTTTAGTTTGTTTGAACCTCATTGACCCCGACGAGAGGTCAAAGGTCAAACTATTTACACCCCTGGTGTAGCTTGGGTCATGGTTCTTCTGACCAATTTTGGTCAATATCGCCCCGCTTTGGCACAGTAGCATTTTGAGCAAGGTACAAAGAAAGAAAGAAGAAGAAAAAAGAAAGAAAGAAAGAAATCGAGAGAAAGACAGTATATCATCTGTCTGCACCGCATGATATATGACAAAGAGGACGACATCAGAACGCATGAAATTGAACTCCAGATAGACTTACATAAATCCAATTATCACAAATATTTGGCTTCCCCTCAGCCAATTAGTTTTGTTCCCAGCCTACCAACGTAATCATGAATTGTTAAATGTGCCACAGTACTTGTTATCAAAATGTGTAAAATAATTTGAGAACACTAGTGGAGCCTTGGGCCATTCCCCAAGTTGGTCTACCAGTAGGGCCTAAGGCTAAGGGGAATTTTCAGTCGGGGAGCTTACGTGGTCAGCAAAAAATGGGTAATGGATCGGTTCCCTACCCCCAGCACCATAAACCTTTAGGTCCTTTCTGGCTGTCCTTTGAATTAATTAGTATACTTAACCCTTCAAAATACCTTTTCTAATAGCTAAAATCCAAGTAGCTTCCGGTGCTCCGCCCCCTGACTCCGGCAGGGGCTCTGTCTCATTCCTCCGCACTTTAAGACATTGGCGCTACTATATGTCATGTGTATCTTCCCCTTCGGCGGTACAAGCATTTTTTTTTTTTTTTTTTTTTTTTTTTTTTTTTTTTTGGGGGTTTTTTTTATTATCTGCCCTATCAGTGAGCAT
>JAMKCH010048929.1:0-10721 GCA_023653785.1 Ophioderma brevispina
TATGTGATTTTGGATCATCGGTTGGTTATCTTTTGTATGATATAATGGTCTAAACTCCCGGTTTAAATTTTGTTAGCTATAGATTACTTGAAGATCTAATGATTCTCAGCTCCTTGGTCTTGATATGTGCGCGTACGAAGTAATGTAAGTTTGTATAATTTATGTTGAATTTGTTATTTAATTTTCGTTATGTATTATTTGAAGGTGTTGATTGGGGTATGTGGCACACAGGTCATACACACATCAGAGTATAAAATTAAAAAAAAAAAAAAAACAGAACGTAGGGTAACGGTCATATTCGCCAGAAATGTGCTTGTGCATTTTTTGGGAAAAATCATCATTTCAGCACGTGTCCAGACATTCAGAGCACTGCTTCATATAGCAAATTTTTTATCTTTTTTCATTATTATAATGTTTTGGCAGGATGCCAGAGAGGTCAAGCCCAATAGTGCATAAGTGCAACCAAATTAATTCACTGTAGATCTGAGCGTGAATCTTCAGTAGTCTCTACAACATGCTCCGATGAGACTCATATAAATCAGACGTAATGGTCACAATTAAGTTTTTCATATCAATTCTGTTGTCATAATTCCACGTAGATCTGAACCCGAAGCTTCAGTAGTCTCTTCACACACCTTCTGACGAGACTCAAATAACAGCAGACAGCAGTGTGTCACAGCACTCTGAGCTAAAAAGAAACCACCGACATTAAAAGGGTAACGCCATTGGAGAGATGGTTAATTGGAAGGACTTCCACCAGGTGCCAATCCTATGTGATCAAATACCTTTTCATCAAATAAGTCAAAATTTAGAACTTCTGTCCTTTGACCCCGTCAATATATTGGGGAAAAATTGCCGTATTATTACTATCAAAAAAATGGATTCTAAAATATTTTTTTGAGATGTAAAAATGAAAAATATTTTACTCTCTCTATCATGTTTCAAAGGTCAGAAATACCCAACAAGTGCAAAATCTTCCCACGATTTCTGTGCCGCCTATTTGTATGATGAATAGGCTTATTTCAGTTGGGTCAACCCAGTGGGTCCAATCCCACTTGGTCCAATCCCAATTTGGTTCAATGAACTTGGGCCCCGTCCCTTCTTGATCCATTTTGTTGTTCCAATCCCACTTGGTCCAACAATCCAAATGTGCTCCAATCCCACTTGGTCTAATCCCATTTGCTCTAATCCACTTGTACATCCATCCATTTGCTCCAATCATATTGGTCCAATCCCACATTGTCCAACACCACATGGTCCCCAATCCACCTTTGGTCAGTCCCCCGTTGGTTCAATCCTATTTGGTCATTCCCCCAATGGTCCAATCCCATTTGGTGGCCCATCCCCAGTTGGTCCAATCCCATTTGGTCCAATCCCAATTGGTCAAATCCCATTTGACCAATCCCAATGTCCATTTCCAGTTGGTCCAATCTAATGGTTTGTCTATGTGCAAGAGCGCTTGTATAAGTACATGCATAGGATAGTATAGGTCCATTCTCCCCAGTTCCAATCCACTTGGTCTCAGTCCATTTTGGTCCAAACCCACTTGGTTCAATTCCCCTTTGGTTCAATTCACTTGGTCACTCCCACTTGGTCCAATTCCACTTGTTAATCCCCTTGGTCCAATCCCACTTGGTCCATCCCACTTGGTCCAATCCACTGGTTCAACTTCCCCTTTGGTCCAATCCCACTTGGTCCAATCCACTTGGTCCAATCCACTTTTGTTCAATTCCCCTTTTGTTCAATTCCCACGTGGTCCAATCCTCACTTGGTCCAATTATCACATGGTCCAATTATCACATGGTCCAATTATCACTTGTTCCAATCCCACTTGGTCCAATCCCACTTGATCCTATCCCATTTGGTCCAATCCCCACCATTTGGGCCACTCACCATTTGGTCATCCCACTTGGTCCAACCCCACTTGGTCCAAACCACTGGTCCAATCCCATTTGTCCAATCCCATTTGTCCAATCCCCACCATTTGGTCCCTCCCATTTGGTCCAATCCCACCTGGTCCAATCCCATTTGCCCAATCCCACCTGGTCAATTCTCCACTTGGTCCATCCCACTGTGTCCAATCCAACTAGTCCTCTTCCTTTGGTCCAATCCCCTCTTGTTCCAATCTCCACTTGTTCCGATCCCATTTTGTCCAATCCTATTGGTGCAATCCACTTGGTCCAATCCAATTGGCCCAATCAAACCTGACCCAATCCCATTTGGGCCAATTTCACCGCTCGGCCAATCCCATTTTGTCAAATCCACTTGTCCAATTCAATTTGGCCCAATCCCCCTTTGGTCCAATCCATTTGGTCCAATCCCACATTTTCAAATCCCACTTTTGTCCAATTCTTACTGGTCCAATCCCACTTTGTCCCAATTCTACTTGGTTCCAATCCCACTTGGTCCAATTCCACTAGCACCAATCTCATTTAGTCTAATCCCACTTAAATCCAGTGATTCCTAAGCCCATTGGGTCCTATCCCATTTATCATATTTACCCGTGAAACGGGGCCATAGTAATCTGCTTAGCTGTTTAGTCTTCTCCTTCTCCTTCTTCCGACCTTCGCTTTTTCGCTTCTTCTGCCAAACGGCGGGGCCGATTTGACCAACTCGGTCAAAAAACCACTGACCCAGCTACATCAGTGGGGTCATATTTGACCTTTGACCCTCTCAAGGGGTCAATAGAGGTAAAAAACAAAAATTCTTGGAAGCCTACTTCTACAGATAAGGTGCATTACTGATGAAAATTCTGCATGAGCATCGTCATTGGTCAGTGTATACAGCATGTACACCGAATTCATATCGGAACTCATTAACTTCAAAATGGCATTATCTAATTAATATGCAAAAATGCTATAGTCCTCCAAATCGATAACTTGGATAGGTGATGTCGGTGCAAAAGTTGCGGATAATTCGAGACGAATCATGTGACAAATTTGGCCCCGGGTCACATTTAATATATGCAAATGAGCTAATTAATGTAAAAACGCTATAACTCATCAACCAAGTAGATATTTATGTCAAATGTGAGTTTGTCTCTTTCTAACTTGTTATATCATCGGTGGCAGCCTCATGATATATTGCCTTCTCTCGATTTCTTTCTTCTTTCTTCTTTCTTTCTTTGTACCTTGCTCAAAATGCTACTAGTGCCACACGGCCGGGCCGATATGTGACCAAAATTGGTCAGAAAACCACTGACTCCATACATCAGGGGTGTACAATATTTTGACCTTTGGACCTCTCGTAGGGGTCAATGGAGGTCAAGAACTAAAAATCTTTTTGAGGCCTACTTCTTCCTACAGATTAGTGCGCTACGTACGAACATTCCGCATGAGCATCGTCTTTGGCAGTGTCGACAGCTTGTACACAGAATTAATTAACTCATTAACATTCAAAATGGCGGCTTGAGCTAATATATGCAATTGCTATATCTCAAAAATCGATAAACTGATATTGGAGATCTGTGCAAACGTTGCGGATAATTCGAGACGATCCTGTGACAGAATATTGGCCATAGGGTTCACGTGCAAGAATGCAAATGAGCTAATTAATATGGCAAAAACGCTATCACTCATTAACCAAAGTAGATATAGTATTTCAATTGTTCACAAGAACCACTGGAAAGGCTCTATTACTTATGCGCACATTTTGGGATCAAAGGTCCAAATGGGGTCATCTAGGGTTCAAATATAAAAGAAGCTTAATTGACCTAAATAGCTTGTCATCTTGTCGGCATCAATGAAAAGTGAAAAAAAGAGGCCACAGTGACCTCGCTCTGTGAGGCATCGTTAAGGGGTCAAAGTCAAATAACACAAAATTCAGTTGCTTACATTGCTAGAATACCTATGTAATCTTGTAAGGCTCAAGTTCACACTCGACGACAAAATTAAATAAGTCTACTGGTAATTGTGTGCCCCTCTGGGAAAACTTTGATTATTGATGATACCACTGTCATTGCAATTCTTTGTCTACTTCACATCAACCTGACGGCAAAATATTATCCTGGAGTCGTCTAGTGTTAATATTATGTTACTTCGATTAATTTATAAATTATATTTGCTAATTTATAGTTTACTCTTCAAAGTTAAATAAATCATAAATCATTGATAACTCTTTGGGCCTGTAACAGATATATTGGGGTCAAAGGTCACATGGACAGTGCAAGATAGTCACCGCATGATATACTCGTGCTTCTAAAGACAATCGATGCCTAGTTTCCTAGTCCCATTTGGTTCAGTTCCAACTTGGTCAATACAAATTTGTCCCATTCCATCATTGCCATTTTTGGACAAATAATGTTGATGGAATGAGAATCAAACCACATTGGGATTGGACCATCAGGCCTAGAGATTTACCGAAAGCTATGTTAGAAATACTTCTAATTGGGATGATTTTTTTTTATTATCTTAAAACGTTTTCTTGATCTATGTTTTTAGGTATGGATAGAGGGCAGCATTCAAAGAGCCAACGTAAAGTGGGAAAGGGAAGAAAGGCAGCGCAAGAAAGAAAGGAAGAAAAACTAGTGAGTAAAGGACCGGGGCAGGGTGGGGGGATTATGTGCCAAACAAGTTGTGGTATAGGGTAAAGAACCAGCTATTCCTCTGATTCTAGTATCAAAATCGCCCCTGATTGCTGTATCTCATCTGTGCTTTATAAAATTATCCTGCTAGTATGCTAAAACCTCTCATTACTCTAACTTAGTCCTGTTCAGGAAAGGCTACTTAGATATTTTTTGTCCCCGCCGACTAAGTTCGGGATGGGACTATAAAATGGGCTCCGTCGCGTTAGTCCGTCCGTATGTATGTCCGTATGTCCGTGACAAAAATGGTTTCACCCTGGAACATTTAAACATATCTTTTTTTTCTGGAGTGAGCTAGAGTAGCCAAACTTGGGTTCTTAGTATGGAAAAAAAAAAAAAAAAGGAATCCCCCTACTACCATGTAATTCATTCTCCCAGGGTCCGCCCCTGGTCTGTCAGGGGGGTAGGAAAAAAGGTCAAGGGAAAAAAAAGGTTAAAATGAGGGTTCACTCAAATACGTGCCCACGTATTAGCTAGAGTTACATACAAAACTTCATCCCAAATGATCAAAATTTTTGTATGTGCAGTTGCTGAAAGCACGCCATGTACAATGTACACTTTTTGTAGTGACCTCATTGACCTCCTATTCTTTACTGTATGGGAAGATTGTAATTTCTCTCTCACAAATGTTCTTTTGCTTTACGGTGCTTTCAACCCCCGTAAAACCTGTGTTCACTTTAGGATAGTTCATGATCAAACTTACACCCCTTGTTCTTAGAGTGTCTTAAGATTTGTTTTAAATTGTTAGATCATTTAAGGATTTTTTCTCCATTGAACCACTATCTATCTAACGGCCGCAGCCGAGATGCGTTCACCATGTACGCCAAATGTCCCTGTTTGTCATTATGTTGGGGATGTCATGGATCCTGCTGGATGTCTCGAGCAATCACTCATGTATGAAAGGGGCGACGACCCCTTTGTTTGGCATGGTAACTTCACAACATGTGGGACGGTCCTGAAGACTACTTGGTCAATGCACGATGACAGTGACCGGCAAATCGTGGGCCGGCGTTGTCACAGAAGATGAAATTGGAGGGAGATCTCCATAATCTGTGCTTAGGTCTCTGTGCTCACGCCAGGATTTTTTTTGTACTCGCATAAGAAGACTTGGTGTAGGTGCATCCATCTATCTGTACTCTTTCTCAGGGTCCAGTCTCAGATCCATATAACAGGATCCTCTCTACACAGGCCTCTAAAGAATTTCACAGCTTGGTTGAATTGGAGATACCAGAATTGCCATAAGTGGTTATTTATTGCAGGCCATCCAGCTTGTCCTTTGGCGTGACAGAATTTTTCGTGCTGTCGGCAACAAGGACCCTATGATACTTGAAGTCCTTGACCTCTTTGAGTTGGCTACCATCTGCTTGGCAGATAGGTTGATGATCGTCTTCCTCATTTGACAGTCATATATTCATTCTTTCTGGCATTTAGATGTAGGCCGACTTTTTGTCCGGCAGTCATTCTCAAGTGATGTTATAGATCTTGTGCACCACTTATCAGATCAGCTGTTATAGCTAGATCATCTGCTGTAGATCAAGGTCTGGTGAGATCTGACCCATGTGACGTCTGGCACGCTTGGGTTTTTGATGGTGAGTCCTTTGTCGTCCTTGATGTCAAGACTCTGTCTGAGGATGTAATCAACCCCGACTACAAGAATAGGGAGCAAGAGTATCTCCTTGGAGGATTCCAAGTTGTTAGGAACTCCTTTGTGTGCCCATCCTTGGTCTGAACCACACAGTGAAGCATTTTAGTGCTGTACAGCGCTATCAGCCTGATACTTCATGAACACCTCCCTCTAGAGTTTGCTATGTGAACCTTCTTAGGTGGGGTGTTTGCGGTGTTGGGGAGGGGATGGGGTATTGTAGTTGCATTTATCGAATGTTTGTATCACGAAATTCGGCAGGGAAATATTTAACGCATCGCGTAAATACGAGTTCGCCTGGTTTCAGAAGTTTACCATTTTCTAAATCCAAACTGTATCAGAAGCATTTTGGAGTTTTCATCTATTAAAGCTAAATGAGGAGATTTTCAGAAAGTGCACCCCCAGTTTTTTTGTCGACACTGTGATTCGTTCCGGTATTAGAGTATAGCAGCTCATTTTGGGACCCATACACCAAACATCTTTCCACAAAGTCGAATGGTCCAACGAAGAGCCGATCTCTTCACTCTTCATAAGTACCGTCGCACAAACAGTGTAACTGTCATTTCTTCCATGACACTCAACTGGCCCACCATGGAACTACGTCGTCAGCAGTCAAGACTCTCCATGTTTTGCAAGATCCACCATGCCCATGTTGCAATTGATCCCACTCTCTTCTTATCATCCAAAAATCACACCACACAAACGCGCTGCGAAAATTCACTTGCATACCATGTCCCTTTTGCCCGTGCTGAATACCACCAATTCATTTTCTTCCCACGTACTACCCGTCAGTGGAATAATCTGCCTGAGAATATAGTTCATGCACCAACACCAGAAGCCTTCAAGAAAGCCCTCTTCCAGTTAGAATAAATTGCCCGCACGCCACACACACTTCGTGCCAGAGTCTTCAAATATGAAGTTGGCGCTTAACTGGAAGAAGAAATAGCTCCCCATAGACTTGTGTACAAAATGACCTCTCACCAAACGTCAATTTCTCATCTATAAAGCGACTGGTTATTTCAAAACTGGATTTTTGGGAAGATTAGGACCATACCTCTTCAACAAAAATGAAAAAGTCATATGATGAAGGCTGATTTTTTTAGTTACAGAGCATCAAAAGATTTGCATGTTTTCAAAGCGTTCACGCCTAGTTGAACTTAATGTTACTAGAAATTAAAATTGCAGTTTCCCCAAACCCTCAGAAACTATACAAAAAATGGCACAGACAAAATCTTTACCACCCAATGGTTTGTTACTAGTCCGCACATTATGATTAATTTCAAATTTTATTTAAAGACACAACTTATCAACATTTTGTGACTCTTCATTTAGGCAAAGGGCCATATTTGGGACGCCAACACTGTCTTGGCACTGATGCCGTCTGCTACACCTAGTTTATTTAGTGGTGTGATTCCTATAGTGCTAACCATCTTTTTATGAATTGGACAACTCTTTGGTAATTTCTTGTCTTGTCTTGTTATTGTTAGGCTAAGATCAAGGAAGAAGAAGAAAAAAGGATAGCAGCAGAGGAATCTGAGAAGAAAGCTAAGATTGAAAAGAGGAGAGAAGAGAAAAGGCTAGCCAAACAGGTGAGATTAGCAGTGTTTATTTCTATTACACTATGCCTCATCACCCAAGACCCCCCTCCCAGCATCTTGCTCCTTCTCTCTCTCTCTCTTACTCATAATTCCTCTTCAAGTTCTTGTTGTTCCCGTCATATCCAGTGCAAGTAATTCCCGTTTTCCTCCAAATGAAACATCAATATTGCACCCCGTAACTTTCATTAAGTTAAAATTTATTCTTAAATCGGGGGATTTCAGAATAAATTTTACCCCCCCGTGTCCTCCTATTTCTGTCGTGCAATGAACATTGAAGAAAAAAAGGTGTACCTCCTAAAAGAATCTGTATTTTTTATTCTCAAAATCTCCAGTGCAACTACACGATGTCCCAGATCCCACCATACAGGACAACAAAAGTGAAATACATGTGTATATTTTATGCTGGCATCACCCTGCAACAAAATGTGCAGGCATGCGCGTATGCAGTAGAGACTGTGATTTTGAACCATTGCTCCCGTAGCAACGTGCTGCTTGTACGTGTTACAGCAGCCAGCACACAGTCAAAACGCAGTAGTGCGTTGCTACATATGTACAGCTACAGCGGCACAGCTACAGCGGCTTGTGTTTTAACCCATAATGCATCATGTTTTAACCATAATGCATCAGCGACGCGATTTCACTTAACAACCGACTCATTTTTTTCTGTTAATTCAGTACCGCCTTAGTTTGAAAAAAAATGGATTTCCAAACACACAATGGTATGGCATACCCGATTAATGTACAAAAATCAGAACTCGAGATCGAGAATACTCCCGTACAAAGTTGAAAATCTTCCTTTCATTGTAGATGTTTTGTTCTTTTCATTTTTACAGAGGGAATTGGAGAAACAACAAAGACTTCAACAAATAGCAGAACAAAATGCAAAAAGCTGATGAACATTATAAACACTCAATCATGAGAAATTATGGATTGAAACCATGGAGAAAACTTATACAAATCTCACACCAAAACATGGACGTTGCCATCGATCACCATAGTAACATGTTACTAAGGAAGTGTGTGTTGCCATGGCATCACTATACACAGGACATAAAGAGAGGAAAGTTACAAGTAGCAGAAGACCAGTACCAGTATATATTGGTCAGAAGATGTTTCAATTCTTGGAAAAGGTACGTGTGTGATTGTTATCATGATTACAATTACAATATTTTAACACAGCTCTTTGGACAGCTCTTTTTCCCCCTGTCTATAGACTGATTCGTGATACAACATGGACTTAGTGTAATATGGATTTTTGTGTACCTATAGAACTTCCGAATCGCAGAAAGAGATCTAAAATACAGAAAAATTTTCCTTTATAGCAGTTCATAAAAAAAATCATACTAACATAGTGCAATACTAGGTACGAGTGCATCCCCCGTTTGACCTTTGCCCTATGTTTCTATGTGTGACTTTGACCTCCTATTTGTTCTGTGCTCAGGTCATTGATCTTTTGAACCCAAAATTGGCCTTCATAGGGCGTTTTTAGCCATTGACTAGATGACCCTTTTGATTTTTTTGTTGATAACAAATTTCAGAGACATTCCTCCCCTACCTTTGTGGCAAACATATCATCCTCATATGTAAAAGTTACAAATGCATAGCCGGACAAACGATGAGTGCGTTTCTACAAAATTTATCTTAAATGACCTCAATACCTTTTGGGTCACTCTAAACTGTCCTCTCCTACCTCAGCCAAGTATCAGCCCCCTATGTCAAAACATACGGAAATGGTAGGCCATACGACAGACATCCCATTTTTTTAGTAGTATAGATTTCGAAAGAGTTAAATATTTGTGTACTGAAACTTCTACTCCTGGCACTTCTCTCATAGTTTTAATGGGTTTGTGTCTGTGTAATCTATGTCCATCAGATTAGCACAAAGTACAGTATGTTGTTATGGTTCCACAAGCCTTATCTGTTAAAGAGTTTTTATTTTTTCCATACAGTTTGGGCATTACCATCCATCTTGCTTCAAAAGGCCAGGAGGCATAATGCCCTTGACCTCAAAACCGTGAATCACCCGTACAGTAGGAACACTAATTTACCAATGAAAGGCTAGAGGGATGGCGTAAAGAAGAACTGGCAACTCACCCAATACACAGTAAGTTCATCATTTTCTGCTTTTAGCAATCATTTTGTCCTTTACAAATCATTTTGGTCCTTTTAGCACTCATTTTGGTCCTTTTAGCAATAGTTTGTCCTTTTAGCATCATTTTGTACCTTTTAGCACTCATTTTGTCCTTTGCAATTCATTTTTGGTCCTTTTAGCAATCACTCTTTTGGTCCTTTTAGCCATCACTTTGTCCTTTTACAGCCATATTTTGTCCTTTACGCAACCATTTTGTGTTTAAAGCAAGCAATCATTTTGTGCCTTTGGGCACTCATTTTGTGCTTTTAGCATCATTTTTGTGCTTTTAGCAATCATTTTGTCCTTAGAGAAGCAATCTTTTTTCCTTTTAGAGCAATCATTTTGATCCTTTAGCAATCATTTTGTCCTTTTAGCAATCATTTTGTGCTTTCTTTTGCTTTTTTAAGAGTTCATTAACAAAGTTGAACCTCCAAAGCACTATTCAGAAGAAAACTCAATCTCAGACTTAGTTCAATTTAAATTTAATATTCGTCACAACTTTACATTCAAAAATCAATTATACCATAGATGATGAAACATACACAGCAAGATTGTAATCACTATAATTAATGCATTAATTTTGTTTTGTGGCGTGCATTGTCTACTGGTTAGATAGCTGGCCTTTGGACCCAAGGGTCCCTGGTTTAAATCTCTCTGTTGGGGGCTACTAGCTGGATTTAGTCTAGGTACTCATCTGGCATTAATTTTGGATGTTACAAAACAACAACATGGCGCTGATTAACTGCGCCTCAAGTTCTTTGTTCCGTT
>JAMKCH010048930.1:0-11081 GCA_023653785.1 Ophioderma brevispina
AGTAACCAATCAAAAAGAGTGCTTCCTTTTCTCTGTGTAAACATACCAACATTCTTAGAGTATCTCTGCCTTTGTCAGTACATGGATATACCTTCCAAGTGACCATCAAAGATAGTGCTTAGATGCAATGGATAGGCAGGTAGTGTCTAGGGGGGGGCAAAAGCAAGTGCTGACTTAAAGTAGGCTTTTAATAATAACATGATTCTTGTGAATGGATTTTTCCCCCAAAGGGCGCACCACACTGGGAAAAAAGCTACCTGGACCCCTTTGCACACCCCACTGCATTGGACCAATGTAAGAGTTTTAGAATCCTTACTGTTACTTGTGGATAGAAAAGTATAATATTCTGTTTTGGTCGCATGCCTTGAGGCAGGAAGACACTAGGGATCACTCTGTCCACTGTAGTCTGATGTTGATGTCTGTTTTTGGTCTGTGTTGTGTTGTGAAAAAGGGTAACATTTGCTTGTAATATTCAAATACTTTGCTGGATTTAAACCAAACTTTAGTCGTAGATGCAAGTTGGATCCCCGCATTTGCTGATGAGGTCAAAGTGTCCATACCACGGTCAAAGGTCATGTGAGGTCAAGTGTAAGATAGGCTGAAATGAAAATGACTAAATTTAAAAGTTTAAGTTCAATTGGAACCCAAACGTGAACCATAGGTGGAAACAGTGGATCCCTCATATGTTATGGGTCAAAGGTCACATCCTAAGGTCAAAGGTCATGTGAGGTCAAGCTTGAGATAGGTTGAAAATGTAAAAATGACCTAAAATTTAAAAGTTTAAGTTCAATTAGAACCAAACTTGAATAATAGGGTGCACCATTGGGTCCCTCCTTTGTGAATGAGGTCAAAGGTCACATGCCAAGGTCAAGGTCAAATGACAATTCATTACAAACCGCGAGGCAGGCGACACAGCGGTACGAGGGACGATTGTATTTTTTATATATTACCCAATCCCCACCATCATTATGATTTAACCGAAAAAGGTATTTAATTGCATCATCTGGGTGAATGCTAAATTTTTAAATCAGTGCAAATTTAATTCAGAAAAAGGTCATGACAACATAACACTTCTAAGTACTCATAAATAAATGTTTATGAAAAGTTCTTACAAGAAAGCTATTTCAAGTTGTGGTGAGCTATACCCAAAACACCCTTTCCAATTTCAGGTTTTCATGAAAGAAGCCTTTGAAAATCTTACATGGAATTACCACCGCAGGAAGATCCTCACCGCGCGTCCCGGTCATCCAGCGCTGGACCCGCGGCCACATTGCCCGTCGGAACTACCTGCGTGAACGCTGGCCATATTTACTGAACAGTCGAAAATGAGGGCTTGGCTGGCCAGGGCAAAATACAAGAAATTGAGAAAGGGAGTGTGCGGCTACCGGCTGTCTACAAAGGCAATAGGTAGGATGAAGTTCAGAGGTATGGTTATGACGGTTAATGGTTATCGGTAAGGTTATGGTGAATGGGTAAAACATAGTTTACTTGGATCTCTATGGAGATTTGGAATAGAGGGCACTATAAACATGCAAATAATGACCTTTTGAAGACACTAGCTGGCAGATTCCTGCAATGAGTTTTTTGATTTTTACAGACGTGGATAGTTCTTGCATATCATCACTGATATCTGTTGTCAAGATGTGTTGCCACTGCTTAGGAATTGTGTCCTGGTGATGACACTTGGCACACTGTCGGAAGCTCAACCATCTGCGATGGATTTCTATGGGGAAAGGATTACATTTTGCTCAAAACAGCCTGATGTGTTATCTTATTTACTGTATAAATTGCAACCTTTGTGTGTCCAATCATATTACAACTCTGCATGCTCACTAGGCCATTTTGATTATGGCACCTTGCATGCACATTATGCTGTGGTTCGAACAATAGCACGCATGCTTTCGAAGTTGTCAAACCTAAAACACGCAAGTGATGTGATGTCACTGCCATGCCAAGCAAAAGCGGAACAAAAAGTAGAGTGATGCGTGGCAAATGCAAAGTGCTGTGAACTTGTGTGTAGAGCATTCGTTTATGATAACAAACCTGTTACATTCACATCACAACTTTTGCAACAAATTTATCAAAGCGAGGACATGTTTAATCAAGCCCGTAAGGGGAGGGCAGTGGGGGCAGATGCCCCCAAATTTAAAAAAGCCCCCAAACTCTTAAAAAGAACTGAAAAGGACCTTTATCGAAAAAAAGTTAACCATTTCGGCAAAAAAAAATCACTTTTGCCAAATTTTGCTTTGAGGAAAAGTCCCCCTTTGAAAAAAGTTGCCCCTCCTGTAAAAAAATTAGGTTACGGACCTTGTTTAACCAAAAGAAAGTAACCACCACCAATCCCAAATAGTGCATCTACCCACCATGGAGTAGTTCAGTTGCCAGTTAATACCGTTTTGTGTCCATCACCTGCAAGAATTGAAGAAGGCACGTAGAGATTACTCTGGTCGTTATGTCTGTGTTGTGTGTATAGGTGTGTGTATGTCTGTGGTCAAACTGTCAACCCTTTAAATGGTCCATGGAAATGCTTTAAAACTACTTATAATACCACCAAAAACGGTTTCATTCATAGTAGTATTGGTATCAATGTAAGATCTGCCTGAAGCAGTAAATGAGAGGAAAACCCGTATATTTGATTAAAATTGGCATAAATCAGTGTTTTGGACAAGCTTTCAAAAGGAAATTCCAAAAATGAAAGTGATTATCGCGCTGGCAAGCGTGACCCAGCAGTGACGTCCGAGTAAACAAAACGCGAATTACGCGTCATGATCGTCATCATGGAACGGACATGCGACGTGGCCCAGGTTTCTTGCATACGTACTCTGGGGATACATACACAGTTGACTTCTCGCGTGATATTGCTTCGTACGATGTTGTATCATATGCATAAGTTCTTGATTTGAGCCTTTAAAATTATGATAATAATGCGCTGTATTCTCGACGGCTGCACCAGCGCGGGTGAGCGTTACCACCCCACAAAAAAAAAAGGGGGAAGAATCAGAAAAGAATAGCTTTATTTAAGTTTCCAGACAAAGGAAAACAACAAGACGGATACCCTGGAGTGGGTTTTGTTCGGTCCCTTAACAAGACCAGACTTCGTTGCCTAGGTATTTCACACAGTAATTTTCAAAATTTGGAATTGATTTAATAATTTTTAAATACTGATTAAATAATAGCTAGGGATCCGTTTTTTTCGTCGTCATGCAATATGTCATTGACGTCATGCATCGGTTGATGTCCGATTGGTCCTGCTGTTTTGCAGGGCACTGTGCATGTGTCACGATATGAGCTTGTTTACAAACTTCAGTGCTCTGAACAGGGGCGGATCCAGGATTTAAAAAAAGTCAAAATACTGGGGGCTGAAAGGCTAAAACTTGTCAAAAATGGGCTGATTTGCAAGATTTTGCAGAATACCGGGAGAGGCGTGGCCCATCCGCCCCCTCCCTAGATTCCGAGCCTCTGACGTCATAACGGGATTAACGGGGGTCAAATCCAATCCAGCATCTTGATACGCGGTCGCGAAAACAGGAGAAGGCCCTGTCAGTTTGGGTTAATTTATCCTTGAAATTTTAACACTTCCCGATGTTCACTTTTAAAAATCTGTTGTGAGGTGTGATCAGGATGTACTGTTGAGGTACAAAAATGTAAAATTAAGAAAGTATACCAGCCATGTCCATGGACCTTTAAGATATTCAAGTGGCGTAACCAGACCTTTGCAAATGGGGGGGCCTTGAAGGGGTGCCAAGGCTTTTTTTGAGGGGGGGCAAAATGTGGGTCCTTCTCCATAGACACTGCTACAAAAATGTCAGTTCATTTTGGGGGGAAGAAGGGGGGGGGCAAAGGGGTAGTTCTGGGGTGTCTTGCGCCCCCCTGCCCCCCCGCTGGTTGCACCAATGAATATATTGCATGCCGTTATGAGTTACGAAGGGCTACGATGATTGATGTAACTTGGTGGAAAGGAGGGGGCGGGGGGGTGGTCGGGGTGACATGTGGTGACCAATGTGGACCTTTGGCCCCATTCAAACAACTGTGACGGCAGACGATATCGCGGCCGAGGGGGGGGGGGGGGGGAAACTTTTTTTTATTTTTGTGATGATTTACATAATCCAATCCAATATGACATTGTATCATTTAGCTGTGGCATACACCGAAATAGGTGCAGGAAGAGGCTAGAAAACTACGGGGGGAGATAGAACGCACTAAGAGCAAGCACAAGTACAAGTTCCATGGGTGTTACTGCGAGCATTGGAAATCCCTTATGAATGGCATCCATCTGGGAAAAAGCTATTGGTAAGCCTTGGGCAATCATTAAATTACCAACTAGAATTGGAATCCCTGCAGTTATAATATTTCCTTTAAAACCCTAGTCTACTTTGATTAGACCCTTGTCTTACAGGGTTAATCATCCTCCAATGACAGCAAAATTGAAAAAAAAAATCATTGTACAGGTCCAAATTTGGCCAATAGTGATGGATTGTAGTACATGTCGCTCATACGCTGACAATTGACAAACAAGTGCCAGACAGGCCGTTGTGGACATGTGCATAAGTCACAATGTATTAACTACTAAAGAGAAGCATCATTTGCATCTCACATGTGTGCAGTTCACTTTCTGATCGATTGAAATCCAGTAGGACGGATGTCTCATGCCATTGAAAAGAATATGAATGAACAGGGGTTTTACCCAGAGTTGAGTTTGAGAAATAAATCAAGAGACCGGTTTTAACCCCTGGCTGATTTCATTGGTTATTCATTGAGATATATGATGTGTTAGACCAATCAGAGACATGGTAAGAAAAATGTAATGGTTTGTACAGATATATAGGAGGTCTATTTTGATTGGTTACTCAGAGGTTATATCATGCTATATCATGTAATGAGCCAATCAGAGATATTGTAAGAAAGATGGTAGACCTAAGGGGGTTAAAAGAGGGTCTATGGAGTAGACTGTAAAACCCTATATTTTGTGGTTAACCACTCCTATAGGTTACACAAAAATTCTAATTTAATCAAACCTGAATTGAATTAAGTTAACCTTTAGAATGTGTCATGTGGAATGATTATCTTTAAATCAAAGCCAAAAGGACTAAATCTCACTGTGGAACTTTGAAATAATGTACATCTGTCAATACAAAATGGACCAAAATGACAAATTTCATTTTTTTCCAAATATTTTGTCAATTGTTTGCTAAACAGACAACCATCTAGTCCAGTCACCAATTTCCAATTTTGATGTGCCTAGGCCTTACTAAGTGCCTTCCATTTTCAGACAAAATATTCTCCTAAAGTATCAATCCAGGGGCCAGATTCACGAAAGATATGTCATGCATAACATGTCTTAAATTTCCTGTATACTGTAACACAGGCAAGGCATGATGTAAGAATTCTTGAAGTTGTCAGACAGTGTTAGGCTAGCTTGCGCTGACACAATTGTTACGACATCTATCACGCAATCTTAAGTCTGGCTTTTGTACTTGTGACCACGTATAGCTGGAGCTGGCTTAAATATGAGGGGAAATAAGGGTCTATCTAAAGCAACTTACAAATACATTGACTACAGTAATAATAATTTCTTTTTAAATGATTTCTTTTTTGCAAATAGATTGGTCTCCTCCACATGCTGACAGGAATATCATCAAGGTTGTAGGTCAAGTTGCACATCAGGAGCACACTTTCAGTTTTCCACATGATATAGACTCCAACCCATTCTCCAAATATGTGAACGTTTACTTCAAAGTAAGTACTCACTTGAAGTTATCTCCTCTCTTCCCTCACCAATATTTCAAATACACTGAACTTGACATTATAGTCTTATTAGATCACTTTTTGTGGTAGTTAAGTCAAAAGTCTTTATTTGTAACCCAACTGCAATACATTATAACTCGATTACAGTAATTGTAACCCCACTACAGTGCCTTGTAACCCAACAGGAATATGTTGTAACTCCACAGCACCACTGTTAAATTATGATTTGAACTCCATTTATAAAGGCTTAGTGTGAGAGAAGAATTATACTCGCTGTTAAAATCCTTCTGTGATGGCCAATGCAGCTTTTGTCATGAACGCGTAAAAGGGGAGCCTTGTGAGACCTGAGCCACTGTCAAACTTGCGCTGTTGTCATGAGTGATAATCAGCCAATCAGAGTTTAGCAAAATCACTCCCTTGTTTAGGCACATCACGCTCGACGCTGGGCAAATACCATGGAAGTATTTTGTTGGCGACTAATTATATATTTTGATATTTGTCATAACACGGTGCATATGTTTACGAGCATAAGCTGTGTGCTTGGATCGTTTACGCGCGACATTTGATTGATTAATTTTATTGCTGGGTGTTTGCATTTTCATAGGAAACATGACTGCAATGGATTTCACCAGGGGAATTTCATAACATATTCAGATTTTTAGTAAAAATATGTGTTGTATATCATTGTATAAATTAGGTTTTGGCTGCAAATTTTTAATTTTCTTATGCATTGGCAAAATCAATGCACTTGCACAGTTTGACAAGATTCATAATGGCATTCACCCGAGGACTTTGTCCATTATGTTTTTGCCATCAAACTGATGTAGTGCATTGTTTCTTTGGCCAATGCACTTGAAGCTAAAATATTCAGCCCTTTCCTTTAATTCTAGTAATTGTGGGGATTTCCTTTGAACATACTTTACAGCAGTGACGACTGCAAATTCCCCACTTGTCATAGGTTTACAGCTTGGTCAGCCTACAGAAGACTTACAGCGGCACTGGCACTGTTCAAAATATGAAATTTCTTCAATTTTGCTCTCAAATGATTGTCAAGGCCATTGGAAGAACAAGATATATTTTACACATAAAAATAACATACCCCAAAACAGATAGGGACATTGATATGAGGATAAAGCATCCAGGTAATTTGTAGGCCAACTTTTAAGTTTTCGCATAACTTTAATTCAACAAATGTTTATTTACATGACTATCTTTACTCTACTCACTGATATTAAAACCACAAAGGTTATAGACGCGTCAACAGTGTGCATAGCACGGAAACATGCATACGGTGTGCGTGTTCTTGTGTTAAACGCCATTTTCGCGTCTGCTGAATTTAACGGCGCCAGCGACGTTAAATTATAAAATGTTCTGTGTTTACCCATAAGGAAGCTGATTTTGGTCCTTAATCATTTCGGGTTGAGGGCTTTTGTATAAAGCCCTTACAACCATTCAAAATATCGATTTTGAAAAAATCTTGAGGGCGCACTATTTTTCAAATGTGCCAATGTCCTCTTTAAAGTGACCAGGAGGAGATTTTTTTAGGATACAAATTTCTTTCAAATTGCCCTGGATTTGATATAGACCAACCTATCCAAGCATGTTGTTGAAGGTTTAATTGGCCAAACAGTCCAAAAGAAAAACGCAAACCTTGTTTTTGAATTTCCCTTCTTCCTAATCGCCCAAGAGGAACTGCGATTTGAAATTTCGTGTTTGTGCACAGACCGAAAATTCTAAAGCATCATCTTATTACATAAAGAACCGCGTATTCAGCTTTATTCACTTCCAGTTCGTTTATCTAATACACGTGGTTATGCAATCCAATATGCAGAACCCCCGGGTCAAAAAAATTGAGGCGCTTCTTGCTGGAAATGTCCTCATGTCCTTTAATAATAATATCCCACTTCAGCATTACACAAAAGCTCAACATTTTTGACTGAAATAAGGGTGCTTTTTCCATTTGAAGAAAATCACTGTTTTCATTTAGCAAATCACTGAAGTGTGCTTTAATAGCCTGTACACTAACAGCTACCCAAAAATCAGTAGCTTGGATGACCATTTTACACAAAACATCGCCATGCATAAATTGTGTTGTAATGTTGGATGGTATTTGCCAGCTTGGCAAGACCTGCTTCCGTAATCATGTAATCAATTACCTTGTTTACACAGAAGGCCCAATTTGGACTTCTAAGGCAGCCAATCACTACAGCTTCCCCGGACTCAATGATCAAGATGACGATGATGCAGTGCATTCTTCAAGCTGATACCACGGTTTATGATGGAGGACACCCATCAAAGACCATGAATTTGTGCTAGGCAACTCATATTGCTTCAAAAGGTAAGAATGAGTGTATGGTTGGTGGGTGTTTGTGTGAATTGCTTAGGGGACCTTCAAACCTTACCGCCCCCGATTGACTTGCGGTTCAGGCGGTGAACCATGTACATTAATTGTTGTGGACATAGAAACCTGTTCGAACCCTTCCTGCTCCTGCCGTTGAACAAATTTCGTGGTTATCACCACGTAGACGTTGCAAGAGCATTGTGTAAGAGGCGGCTTCAAGACTCACCCTTCGGTTGACTTGCGGTTCATGGCAGTGTAACCGTGCTTAATTGTTTAGAACAACTGAAACCTGATGATCGAACCTGGATTGAACCGGAGGTTGAACCGGCAAGCAAACGGTGGTTGAGTTCTGAAGCCACCCCCTTAACACCTTAAAAGTATATGGTGCAGAGATGTGTGTACACACAACCCCACATAGGAACCACAGTTCTCCACTCACCAAAATTGTTGGTTTAAAGGTGGCCCATGCTCAGCATTAGGATCATAAATAAAGGGGTTTTATCGTCACTTTTCACATTTTGTTTTTCAAAAAAACCAGAAAAAAAATTATATCTTGTTAATTGGAGAGTATTGTGAAATCTAAAAAGTGTTGTTGAAGGAAACCTGTAGTAATACAATTATATCTTTGTCTGTATGTTGTGTGATTTTCACCATGAATTATTCAACAAGAAATATTAAAATGGCTTTCATTTTTATTCGATGGAAGAGCAAGAGTCTAATGCAAAAGTTCCAAGAATATGGACATTTAACTCATTACACTGTGGAACTGATTTCCTTTACACCAATGTTGACTGAAACATAGCATTTACCTTCTGAGAAGTGAATGCCCCAAAATACCCTTTTAGCACCCCTAAAAGAGAATATAGTGCGTTCAACCAGTGACCCCCAGGTCACACCCTGTAGCCATTACTTTCTCAATTCCGTTTTGGCAGCCGTACCCAACGGACGCGTGTTACAGCAGCTCTGTCATAGCAGCCAAAAAATATCTGAGATTGTTGATACTGGGCTAGTTGTCGTCTCATACGGAATTTACTCCTACTGACTATACCTAAAGATCTGATTATATTTACTGGATTATATAATGGATTTATAACGCTCTATTGGACGGAAATAAACAGCGATTGTACACCCGTCGGAGACTTTATTATGTATCCGTTTTTTGCCGCCGATGCGGTCATTTGATCTGTGTGTTAGCGGGAAAAAGTCACAAAGGCAGCCATTGCGCAAGTGTGCGTGTTTTGGATGCTTTGCTTTTTGTGTGAGCCTGTTTCTGTTTCTTGTAGTTGCCAACTATCAATAAAAACAGTTCGGTTGGGTGAGTGGTCTATTATTTTATTGATGCTGGTTGTATTTTAATAAATATGTGGAAACTGACTTTGGAAAATTCTTTACCGTGTGACTTTGTTACGCGAACAGTTAGCTTGTTCTCCGCGTTGGAGGCCGGTCTTACCGCGGCTGCACTTTGCTTTTTTCATCGCTCGTTTTATGTTCCGGCACGCGCCCATATGGCTCGCTTCACCCCCACTTTTCAGCGTCTCTCCTTTGCGCTAGCCGCCCCGCGACCCTCTTTTCCGTGCGTTCTTTACTGGTCTTGCTTCCGCTGTAGCATCCGTGTTGGTGTTTTTTCTTTTGCGGTGGCCTTTCTGTTTTTCAATGGTTCGCCATAGAACACAGTTTTTCCCTGTTTATGTTTCGCTAAGGGAAAGGGGGGGGGTGGTTGGTCGGGCTCCGGTCCGAGGGTTATTCCAAGGCGGCCCCGCTCTGCTTGGGAGCACCTTAAGATGTTGTAGCTTCGGCTATTTCATGGCGTGGTAGTAGGGCGTTTCTCCCCGGGAAGTAGGGAAGTTCGCCGCTCTAACTCGCTACCAGCCGCTGGCTCGACTGGTCTAGCCCTAGGGGTTCTCCGGTGCAGGCTTAGCGCAGTCTGATCTGCCTTTTTTCCCTAGGGGATTTGGCGGCTGCAGACATACCGGTATAGCAGCCTAGGTTGATCTTAGCGTGCTAGGTAGGACGCCTCCTGGGGGGGGGGCTGAATGACTAAGTACGCCTGCGGCGATGGCTAGCTGATTTAGCTCGTTTGCGGTATCGGTGCAGGATGGGCGTGGTTGCTCTGCCCTTCCCTGTTGGGATTAGGCGGCTTGGTAGTGAAGTCAGTCCATCGTGTGTAGCGGTTGGGTTGGCGACTTATGGTGATGCCCGGGGTTTCTCGGGCCGATCCCTCGCCAGTACCGACGCCCGGCGCTTGTGGTTTAGGAGTCTCGGAAACTCTGCGACCGCTTTGCCGTGGTAACGGTGCGCGGGGCTTGATTCGTTCCGCCCTGGGTGGTTTCCACGGCGCCCGGCTTCGGGGCGCCGCGGGTGTCGACTATGCTCAATGACTCACGAATGGCTAGCCTGCTAGCCACCGCTGGGTCAATCTTGGATCGTGCTGCATGCTTCACAGGCCTTCACGGGCTAGGTGGGGCGCGCGGCTGTTCGCCAGGTTGGCCCCCGCTCCGGGGGGTATGTGCGCAAGGTTTTACTGTGCGGTTCGTCCAGCACTGGTTCCCGCTACGGTTAAGCCGTTACGGCACACCCGCTTGGCTAGCTTGCTAGCCCCGCGGGGTTATGGCTCGTGCTGCTTGTTAACAGGCTTCACAGGCTAGGTGGGGTGCGCAGTGCTTCGCCAGGTTGGTCCCCGTTCACGCGGGGTTCCGTGTGAGGTTACTGGTGCGGCTCGGCCAGCGGCTAGTTCCCGCTACGGTTCCCGCTGTTACGGTTTTCCGCGTTACGGTTCCGATGTTACGGTAAACAACTGTGGATGTTAAGTTACGGCCACACCCCGCATGGCTAGCCTGCTAGCCCCGCGGGGTTAATCTGGCTCGTGCTGCTTGCTCCAAGGCCTTCACAGGCTAGGTGGGGCGCGCATCGCTTCGCCGGGGTGGCCCCCGCTAAAGAGGGTTCCGTGTGCGGTTACTGGTGCGGCTCGGCCAGCGATAGTTCCCGCTACGGTCCA
>JAMKCH010048931.1:0-10957 GCA_023653785.1 Ophioderma brevispina
CACAACATACAATACAAAAGTATACACATACACCCAAAGAACTTTTTAAAAATGATAGTAATAACACTACAAGAAACAGAAACAGCTCACAAGAAGCAAGGCATCCAAATCACGCGACCGTGCGGCAATGCTGCCTTTGTTTACCTTTTTCTTCCCCACTATACAAATCTTCATGACCGCAACCGCGGCAAAAGGATACATAATCAAAGCTCTCCGACGGGCGAGAAAATCTCCGTAAATTCCGACCAGATAGAGCGCATTTAACCAATATATAAATCCATAATATATCCAGATAGTTATGGTATAGTATTAGGAGTATTTCGTTTGAGACGACTATCAGTCCAGTACCAATATCTCAATAAATTTTGACTGCCAACAGAGCTGCGATGCGTCTGTCTTGTACAACAGCCAAAACGGAATTGGAGAAGAGTTTATGGTCCGACAGGGGTTGTGACCTGGGGTCACTGGTCGAGTCCATTTTCTCTTTTAGGGGTGCTAAAATGGTATTTTGGGCATTCCACTTCTCAAGAGAATGCATATCTTTCATTCAACATTGGTGTAAAGGAAATCAGTTCAGTGTAATGATTTATAGTTTACAGATCATCAAAGGTGAAACTGAATGAAGCTAAATAAGTTTTTGTAGATAACAATGGATACATGTGCAGCTATATACATAGTATCTCCAAGACAATAATCTCCAAGTTTGTTTGGTGACAGTCAACTTCTCTGTTTAATAAAGAATTATACTGACCCGGATCACTGCCCCCCCTCTGACTTTTTGTTACAACCATGGAATCAAAATTTTGATGCAATTTGTACCAGCTAAGAAATAATCAAGCATTTAAAAGACTTTAACTGGACACTCACAAACCACGACACATCACAGGCACCCATTGCTCATTCTTTGTCCGGCCTGAACTAAGGCGCGATACCATAGCTTTTGTGCAGCTACATGTGCCCTGCGTATCGCACACGCCGACTTGTACCTCGCATTCCAGCTGTACTTACTGCAATCCACGTTTATAGACCCTCACTCCTTGTAGTTCAGGCCGAAAAGAAATACATCTGCCATTCTAATATAGCACTGATCAAGCAGATCACTATTCCCCATTCATGCTATTAATTTGAGATTATAATAAACTCATCACTTGATCTGACAACCCCCCCACCCACACACACAACACACAAGCTACCTACCTTTATATTTCCCACAGTAAGATGGCAGCATGCAGCCATTACAGGAGCACCATCTCTGAAAAAATCTGTTGGTCTAATGAGGCACTTTGATTCACTACAACATTCTGGGACAGAATATTCAAAATCCAGCTATTACATCACTAGCGGGTAAGAGCAGAATCTAAAGTAAAAATAGGCCAGATGACATACTTAAAGCAATAATTAGCAACATTTTTTGAAGAGCGTCCCCACTTTTCAAAATTTGATATTTTTGGCAACAGTTACTTTGGTGATTGTCTAGGAAACATACCTGCGAACGAGAATGTACAAAATGCATATTTATCATAAATTAAGCCGATTTTGTTATTAGAATTTGGAATCCCAGATTGACTTAACGTCCGGCTTGAATGCTAACAGTTTATGTCCGACCATGATGAAATAGTGCCGACCCCCCGAGAAAATAACCTCTAACTTGAAATGCCTGAACAATAAAACAACTAAGATGAGCGTAGACACTACATGGCTATTTCCCGGCTATTTCACATTTGGAAGTCCGTTTCCAGCAGCCTTTGAATTATTATCGGGGATCCGATAATTAATTATTCGAATTACAACATTCCTTCGTTTGAGACAGCAACATTTTCGATCCCCCCCCCCCCGCCCCCACCAGCCCCCCCCCCAGCTTAAAAAAACCATTAACAGGTATGGTTTCTAGCCGTTACCAATGCAACACCGTGTAAAATCGCCTTTTTTTAAAAATTGGGGCGCTGTCAAAAAATGTGCTAAATTGCTTTACTTATGCACTTAAAGTTTGTCCTGGATTTATAGGTCTATCGTGTTCCTCCACTTTTAGGATAGTACCGGCACTTGCATACACTCAACACGACTCTCATCTCACGGGAAACCGAAACTTGTCAGTTTTTATGGTAAAAGTATAATGCAACTGCAGCGTCCTAAGTTCACACTACTGTGCTAATTTTGATGAACCATTAAACGGCACTTTTGTCGCTAATCTTGGGAAGTAAATGGTTTGAAGTCTCAAAATTAAGACTTCAAATCAAAGACTTGGAATATTTAATGTAAGACTTTCTGTCTAAATTAAGACAATTTAAGATTGGGAGTGAATGGTTTGAAGTCTTAAAACAATGAGAAAATACGTCTTTCATCTGATATCAAAAGTTATACTACTTCTGGTAAGTTGGGGGGTCTCAAATCAATCAGAGCAGCACCTAAAGAGCAGAAATTAAGAATTCTGACATTCCCATAACAACTAGTATTCATGTAATGTATCAAATACAATGACACCCTTTTTTTTCTTGTGTGTGGTGTTCCTCTGTAGTACTTCTGAAATGAAAGAGTGATTTCAAGATGATCCTCGACATCATTTAGGTGGTATCTATATTCCATGTGTTATTTTCTTTGCTCTCAAAATTGTGAAAACATGCACAAAAATAATTGGCACCAGAAAAATTTAATGTGAATCAACTAAAACTTGGTCAGTTCACCCTGACCTGACAATCACTACCACACACACAACAAACAAACTGCACCTCATTAGTTAGTCTGTGTGGCAATAGTTTATCAAACCAGACAAGTTCGTTGGGATTGAGGAGCTTACGGAATCCTTGAGGACATACTGAAATCTCATGGGTCAAATCTTGATTTCTTTCTTCTCTTCTACTTTGAGTCATGTAAATGTTACTGAAGTAAATGTCATCAACATTACTACATCACTATTAACAATTTAAATATCTTTCATTCAATTTAATTTTAAAGAGACACGGTCAACATTGAAAAATAGTGCCGCCTCACTGATTTCAAAATTGATATTTTGCATGGTTGTAAGCTTTTAATATACATTAGCCTTCACCTGAAATGATTAAGACCAAATCGGCGTCCTTAATGTGGTAAACAGAACATTTTATATTAAAGTCACGGCGACATTAATATCAGCAGACGACGGAAATGGCGTTTTTAAACAAAAGAAATGCACGCCATATGCACGTTTCCCATGGCATGAACGCTCTTTGATTGACCGCTCCGTGACCTTTGTGGTTTTAATATCAATGATTACAGATCTATGATCTTCATGTAATTACACATTTGTTGATTAAGTAATGGAAAACTTAAAAGTTAGCCTAAAATTACCTGGATGTCTTAAATCTCTTAGTCACATCCTTATCTTTTTTTTTGTATGTTATTTATGTGTAAAATAAGGATCTCTTTCTTCACAATGGCACATACTATCATTTGAGAGCAAAGGAGAAATGTCATATTTTGGTGAAAATGTGGCCAGTGGGCCCCTTTAAAGACAGTATGAACTACCACATGAACCAAATTAGGGTAAAATTACCATTGTGATTGAAAAAAAGTCTTAAATGCCATACCTAAGATTGTCTTTGGACGGTTCAATCTACTCCCTCCATTGTGACCTCTACAGGTATATGTTTAGCGGTATGTGACGACCCTGTTACTCCATGGGAATTCTGTATACCGCCCTCACAGGCCACTTGTGATACCAACATGGCATCCTCCATTGATTATGACTTGAGTGAAGTAGAAGCTAACAAGTTTGGTCACATTGCCTAAGCCAACACAATATGGAACACATTCAACCTGCTATCTTCTTTGACCAGCTGCTCTGCTCTCCTGCACCATTGGAATAATATGCATTCCCAACAAGATAATACAAGCGACCAGGCTTTGACCATGCACATGTTCTCCTTGTTTTTAGAGTAATTTTAAGCAGTGGTGACACAAGTTTGACAACTGTTTTAATTAGGGACATGCAAGGCTATTCCGTCTTTACCTCTGCAAAAATCATAAAAATCCATTGCGGGAATCTTGCCAATAGGCTTACACTGTCATGATTTTTATTTATAGCGCCCTCTATAAGTCCATTCCTCCATAGAGACCGTTGTGAAAGCAGATTTAAAGAAATCATATTTACCGCCATGAAATTTTCGTAAATTTACACCCGGATAGAAGTCAGTGGGTCAATAATCCAAATTAGTTGTCAAAAGTTGCGCCGTTGATAAGATTTTATTTCATTCTGTTTATATCATATTAAATGAGACTTTCACAGCTGTGACAGGCGAAACAAAATAAAACAGGCTCAGTGCACCCATTGGTTTGCACATTTATTCAAGGTGTATGTACGAAAACCGGAAAGATGACATCGCTGTCTGATGGAGCATGTTTTAGAAAGGCCCTATTTCAGTGTGGGATGGTTTGAGGAAGGAGGGGACAAAGGAAGACATGGAAGAAACAAGTGGAGGAGAGTAGAGATGGGCTGAGGATGGAGGATGCACTGAATCAGGATGGAAGTGGACGGAGGGGTAAGGGAGGATTGTTGCTAGTGTAAAGGTAATCGACCAGCCCGGTTGGCAGGGGGGGACAAAACAAAATTGAAAATTTGGATGTATCTACTACTTCGTATACCAGTTGAAGTTTTATTAACCTGTCCTTTTCTTTATCTGGAAGCAAGTTTTATCCTACTTGCTTATGTATTTTTTTCTTACATTGCGGTAAGTTTCTGCCTTTCTTTAGTTTTTCTCACATTGCTCTAAGTTTTTCTTACCTTGCATATGCTTACTAAGTTCTATTATATATTCTGCCTGTAAGTTTTTACTTGCTGTATTTTTTCTCACATTGCTCTAAATTGTTCTTACTGATTATGTTTAGTAAGTTCTCTATTACTTTACAAATTTGCTGAAAGTTTTCTTCGCAACTGCTGTAAGATTTACTCACAATGATCTCAGTTTTTCTTTCCTGCATATGCTTACTGAAGTTCCTATATTCTGTGCTGTAAGTTCTTACCTTGATGTAGGTTTTTTTCGTACTCGACTCAATTTATCTTATCTTTATTATTGTTTTTTCATTACTTTATTGGAGTCTTCTAATCTGCTGTAATTCTTACTTGTGCTACATTTTTCTTACCTTGAGGTGAAGTGACTTGCCAGTAACTCCTTGAAACTGATGGTGCCACAGCTAATGCTTTCTCCCACTGAGTAAAATAAATTTGCATTCAAAACAAAAGAAAAGAATCACAAACATAATCTATATTGTTTTTCAGGGCAACTTTCCCCACTATAAATATGAACATTAGTAATCAAAAAATTGATAATCATAGGGCTTACAGACATAAGCTATCATTTACATTACAAATGTTATTCTGGTTGTCTTTGACATCTTCTTTCTTTGATTTCTTATTAAAGTCTCTCAATTAATGCTTGCAATCTTTATCATTGATAACCGGTATTTTTGTATTTTGTGTAAGATATAATTTCCTACATTGCATCTTCAATCGCTTGAGGTTTTGACTACAACTTTGACTGTGTCTACTAACAGTGTGTGGCTGCATTTTGACATTACTGATACTGCGTACCTCACAACAAAGTTTACTCCATACTACAGACTGAACAGAGTGCAGGGGTGTTTACTTTCACATGTTTAAAATTTAATTCCTAATCCAAAATACATTCTACTTTCAATATCACATCTTTCAAATTTATTGTAAACACTGTTCTCACAAATTTGTCATTGTCTCAATTTTTGTAAAAAGGTATATAATCTCCATCCCCTTTTGACTTGCATAATGTTTAATTACATTCTCTTACACATAATTTCTGTTAGCTTGTAGGTTTTTGAACTAACATGACCATATATGCCCAAAATAAATTATCTTGAATCTTGAATCTTCTTTGACTGCTTACCTCTCCAACCTCCACCATAAGCTCACAGTACCTCTGCACCTGACCAAGTTTGATATGGAGATTGGCCGCTTCTCTCAGGAGCCTCTCCTCACGAGCACGAGTAGTACTTGAACCAAATCTAGAGACTTTGGCCATTTCCAATTCCTGAGCTGCAGACTGATTCAAACATCAGAGTAAATTGATCAGTTTAAACTATTTACAGCTCAAAAGGACATTTTGCTATGCAAAAATGTTTGGACATGTGTACCATCATAAGTTATTATAAGTATTGTAAGTGTGCCAGTCCTTTGTACAAATTTAATCTCCTTTGTAAGAAATTTGAAATTTGTATTTTAAAGATGGGTTACTAAATTGTTACAGTGACAGACACAATTAAGTTATCAAAACAATTTTCCTAGAATTCTGAGAGCATGTGTGGTCCAGTGGAAAAGAGGCAGGACTCGTGATTATTAGACCATTGAAAGTAGTATTTGGCGCCCCGCTGTGGTCAATGTGTCTGTGTCCTTGGGCAAGACACTTTTCTCTCGCTTGTCTCACTTTCACCCAAGTGTAAATGGGGAGCTGGTTTTAGGGGTATTCATATCATGTGCCATTATAATTGCAGCCACATTTTTCATTATGAGAAAATGTGATTATCCTAGTGACAGCAAGAATAAATGGAAAGCGCTTTGAGACTTTTTCTAAGCTATATATAAATACTTGCATTGAATTCTGATACACATGTACTAAATGAACATATGAGGTGTGATCAAGCAAAATGAGTCTAAGTCGGTCAGATTCTATTTTAAACTTTTCCATGTAACCTGTATGCAATCATTTAAAGCGCATTTTTGCTGAAATCTCCATCCGAAATTCACCAAATACTCCAAAATATAATCAGTTGAAGGGTGGGCAAAAGCAATAGGAAACAAGGTGTTCGCGACCACAAGGTCCCCGCCCGTCGCGAAAGTAAGGGAGGAAATAGAGATTTTAAGATCACAGGGAGAATTGTGATGGAAATAAGTTTTCTCAAACCACTGAGGCTGCTGCCATAGCAGTTGCAATTTGACAGGTATCATGTGACTACCTGACCATACAACTATTTGTAGTTATTTGACCTAGATGACCCTACTTGACCCTTTAAACGACCTTCAAAATTTTCGGCATGAATGCTTACTACACCCATCAGTTTTCATGACCATACTACCATGTGTCTGGATTTTTGACCTTGGATGACCCCCACATGACCTTGAAAAGACCATCAAATTTTGGGCACTGAATGTTGTGACCCCCCACCAGTTTCATCATCCTACACATACTTATTGGTTTGACCTTGAATGACCCCCATGACCTTGAAGACTCAAATTTTTTGGCAGTGAATGCTGACCACACCCACCAGTTTCATCATCCTACCACATTTGACAGGGTTATAGCATTTTATCCCATTTGGACCTTGAATGACCCTGCATTACTTAAATTACCTTCAAATTTTTTTGGCACTGAATGTTGACCACCAACCCCCCAATTTCATCATCCTAACCGACCCCAATTGACAAGGGCTAAACACAATTTAATTCCATTTGACTTGATGACCCTGCATGACCTTGAAATGACCTTCAAATTTTTTGCAGGCACGAATGTTGACCACACCCACAAGTTTCATCATCATCCTGCCACATTGCCAAGGCTTTATGCAATACTCCCATTTTTGAACAAATTTGACCCATTTTTGACCATATTTGACCTTTGACCCATTGCACCACATGACCCATTCCGAACTCATCTGGCTGCCGCCTACTTGAGCACATCTATTGTGCGAAGATGGACACCCATACTGCTCAATAAAAAATTCATGTTTTAAAGGTTTTGTAGCATTTAACCCTATTTTTGACACATATTTGGACCTTTTGACCCATGACACATGACCCACTTCAGATCCGGCACTCGTACTTGAGATACATCTATTTTGCCAAGATGGCAACCCACGCTTGCCTAGATCCAAAGATATCGCTTGGGACACACACACACAACCACGGACGAAGAGCATTTCTATAGGCCCCCTCGCCCAACTAGTTGACACGGGGGACCAACAAAGACAATTGTTCGCCTTTGTTTGGCTATATCTCAAAATCAATATTTGGGACTTCCCACTCTTTTGCTTGATCACAATCACATATTCTAATATTGCAATTAAATGCAGAATTCATGTCTCTGGTCATCACAGAGATAAACAAACACACACACAGGTTAGTGATGTGTAATCATGCATACACCTGGTCATTCTAAACCTAATAACCTTCATCTACTTACTGACATTTTTTTTTCCAATTGATCGCACAACACCCTGTTATGAATGCCAAATTGATGTCTTAAAGAGGTTTTGTTGATCCACAGAAACATGTTTTCCCCCCCCCCCCAACTTACTTGTATACCCAAAAGAAGTTTGAAAAGTTGAGATATTTATGTCATTTGAACTGTACTAAGTAATAAGTACTTTGTAACCTAATCTAAGCATGCAAATTTAGTTGCTTCTGGAAGAAAGAAAATTGCAATTTTTTGTCATTTTCTGTCCGTAAAACAACAATTACTACACAGTTACCAACAAGGCATGCCCCCGATACAAATTATTGCTTATAACACAAACGCACTTCTTGTAATTTACTGTCCGTAACAATAAATTAACTACACACAGTGACCACCAAGACCCTACAATCAAACATTTGTTCATAACACAAAGAAACATTATCACAATGAACTCAAGTTTTGGATTTTTTAAAATGGCCTGTTCAATCATAAACCAGAAAGGTGATAGGGTCACAAAATATATCCCTTTAAACTTACCGCAGTAAATTTGCTAGGTTTTTTAGTGCATGCTTGCCCATCCTGTATCATCTGCAGTAGGCTGTCATCTTGTCCATTCACAACAAACACCAGCTCCCATAGGTTTTTGGTTCCACCAGGACTCTGATTGAAACAATATCAGTGAAACATAAAATGAGCATGGGTACCCGATCAAAATTCCAGAAACCCCCAGGCAAAAATCTAAAGAGATATATTAGTGTACCTCATGTTATACGGTTAAATTTTTAATAATAACAAAACTGATACCTCTGTATGTTTTAAATACATGTTAGACAAGGATTATGTTTTTTTTTAATGACCCCAATGAACCATAATTGACATTTGACCTCTGATCCCTGAAAAGGGGGTGGTACATCCCTCCCAAGATCATTCTGAGCAACTTCAGGTAATACCATCCATTTCTACAGGAGAAGCAGCATTTTAAGTGTGTTTATATAATTAACTTAAACGACCCCAAGATGACCTTTGTTTATCAATAACACCATATTTTTAACACCACATCATATGACCCACTTCTAAAACAAAACTACCCCTAATTTTTTATTATCATTTTTTCCCCAAAATTCTTAATACTACAATGCACAATTTTGCCTATTTGGACACTTTTAAACAACTAAATTCATGCAATGTGGCTCATTTTCCCAGCATTTTAAACACATTCCAATTTCCCCAAATAAGGTACTTTGCAAACCCAAAGGCCTTTTCCTCCTTATGATGGACAAGGGTTAGTTACTGAATTTTGCCACAAACCCAGCCCCTGAAGCATTTAACATTTTCCCTCATCTCATTTCTTATGATTCTAATTTGACATAATATTGTTTACACATTTTATACTTACAGAAAATAAATCTGAGAACCATTTCTGCACTATATTTGGGTCGACATTTCCTCTAAAATGTTCCACCCTCTGTTTGAGGTCTCTGGATGCTTTACCAGACATGTGTGGAGATACACCCATTGCCATGGCATGCTCTGTGAAATGCATTGAAAACACACATATAATTAAAGTATAATTTATTAAAGGCAATTTAAGGAGACAATAGCAAGCTAGTATTAAATTTACTTTCTCTTTTATAAAAGTATCTATTTCTGTCATTTTAGTCATCCTATGTCTTGGTTTGAATCTATTTGAATTCAGAGTGAACTAAGTGAATAGAGGATTTTGATGTTAGACCCTAATTTACATGATTGTTTTGAAACTGGGCCCCACATTGATTTTGGTTTTAAAGGTCAAATGCACTTAGGTATTCTCTGATCAGCATAATGTGTAATCATTAAGAAATCTGCTGCTTGATGCATAGCAATCTCAAATGCACTTATCTGTGGTAACAAAGATTTTATACACACACACACACACACGCATGCGTGCACACACACACCACACCACAGGTACATTGTGGGAATACCCCCACAAAGTTGTGTGTTTTTGTGTATAAATCGGTACATACATGCATTGTGGGGGTATTTGTAGGTATATTCATACACTGTGGGATTATTTTGGTGTAGAGTTTTATTTTTTTTTTTTTTTTTTTTCTAGTATTAAATTTACTTTCTCTTTTATAAAAGTATCTATTTCTGTCATTTTAGTCATCCTATGTCTTGGTTTGAATCTATTTGAATTCAGAGTGAACTAAGTGAATAGAGGATTTTGATGTTAGACCCTAATTTACATGATTGTTTTGAAACTGGGCCCCACATTGATTTTGGTTTTAAAGGTCAAATGCACTTAGGTATTCTCTGATCAGCATAATGTGTAATCATTAAGAAATCTGCTGCTTGATGCATAGCAATCTCAAATGCACTTATCTGTGGTAACAAAGATTTTATAGACACACACACACACGCATGCGTGCACACACACACCACACCACACATGCACGCACGCATGCACACACACACACACACACACAATTTAAGACTGGTTAGTGTCTCCCTGAACAATGTTCAAGTGATCCAAAAATGACACAGCATTACTCACTGGCACTATCAGTGATTTGCCAAAATATAAAATTGAAAAAAATCATCACAAATCAGGTTTTCCCATGTCTGTAACAAGTATGTATCATAACATACACTTTGATAATACAACAAGGCGAACTCGTATTTACGCGATGCATAAATATGTCCCCGCCGAATATCGCGATCACTCAGTGACGACTAAAACTGCAACAGTCCACCCTTAATTTTGGCTACCACTAGCTCGACAAAAACAGTTACCTTTTGGT
>JAMKCH010048932.1:0-40277 GCA_023653785.1 Ophioderma brevispina
ATGTCGCAACGCGTTGCTACTTTTCTCGCAACGCGGTGCGGCCATACGTTATGGCCTTTATGGCTTGCCATATAGGTTACGGTCTTCTACTGGTGTTACGCGGCTTGTTAGACGTCGTGTCCAACGTATATTTTGGATGACAGTTCTTCACGTCATTGGTGCGGCTCTGGACAATGTCCCGTTAACATTAAAGAGGTACCTTCCAGTTCCACCAGTGTCTTTAAGCGTCTTCCGAAAAAATACTATTTTCCTGATGCCTAAAACTTTTGCTAACTTGGATTTACATATTAATGGAAATAAATTAACGGACGGAACTGATTTTGTTAGTTTTCCTTTTTTGCTGTATGTCATGTTGTACATTAATCGTATTTAACGTGTTGTAAATTTCTGTGTTCTCTGCAGAGTGCCATATAAATTCATTTTATTATAACTATGGTATTAAATGATGTTTTTTAAATATAGTCCTTCCACAAGACACACGCTTCGGTGCCTTGTGCATTTTTAATTCTGAGAAGCCACCGGCCCATAGAAATACAACAACAAATAAGTTACGTAATTTCCCTGGAGGACTTCTTATACAAAACGCACATAATGGGATGAGTTTTTCTCTTGGGGCACTGTAAACAGGACAACCAAAGACCAAAGTGAAATTTCATCCTCGAGCTCCTCTAAATCACACAACTTGCAAATTCCATCGATTTGGGCTTTGACCCTCTGTTAGAATTTAAATTGTGTGAACATGTCTAATAGTGTGATGCAACGTACGTGGTTTAAATACTGACAGGTTAATGTATTCTTCATCGCATACCTGTTTTTGATGTATGATATAAGTCACGATTGTGTGTTCTTTTTCAGATCTCATTCGGACAATAAATCTCTTTGCAGCGTTGTTCAAAAATGCTGAGAAATTGGATTTTGATTCTCAACACCTTGGTTACTCCAAACAAAACCGAAACCATATGAATTCAAAATTCTGCGCATCTTGGTAACAGCTACGATCACCCATTTTCATCACTGAGGTGGAGGGGCACTAATCTTTTAAGCTAGGTAACATTTCAGTGGAATACGGTTCGTATTCATTTTGAAGTATTTTAGCCAATAGAGATCATCTTCTTAAAAAAAGTAAGCGAAGAGGGAATCGACCCAGTTCAGCCCTCGTACTATTTTTTTAATGGCATAACATGTAATCCTAAACATTTTGCACTATTTTGTTTTGAATATATTATACTCTGACCCTCATGTTGACCCCAAACTTCAGAGCGTAAGTAAAATGGAACTCCAAGGTGTCAAATAAATCCATTTTGAAGTCAGTATCTAGATTCGGATATTTTGATATTTCCTTTAATTTTGAAAAGAACCTTTACTAGCTTGGTTTTGCAAGAGTATTTAATTGTAGCGACCATGAATCCTCTTGAGTCTTATTTAACACCAAATAACATAATATGGAAACTTCCATTTTGTTGGTTTTATAATAACCACTTTTCATTTCGCTAACAATACCACCATTGCGGAAACCATAGCGTGGTTGTGTCAGAGTTACTTCCAAATCCACATATCACAATAGTCCCTCAAGCAGGACCAGAGTCGAGGGCATAGGGGTAATCAGCAGCCAAACAATATCATCAGCATAATTAGGCTGAATATCAATGTCGATTCTAGTTAATACCACGAGGGTTTCTCGTTAAAGTGGTCGATAAGCCCATTTATAAAAAATGAGAAACGTTGAGGAGAAGTTGCAGCCTTGTCTTAGACCAATTTACAGTAAAAAACTCTGTACATCCCTTAGACTTCTTTACCAAATGAATATTCCTTCATAAAAAAATTATTGTTTAGAGTTTCAAGAAAAATGGCATCACTACCAAAGTTTTTTTTACTTAAACCAGAGTTGTCACGTCTAATAAGGTCAAAGGCTTTACAGGAAATCAACAAATACCAGTATAACCGACCACGCTTTTTTCGTAAAAACTTATGAATAATTGTATACAATGTTACAATATGGATCAGTGGGGGGGTACTATAGCCTTTTCTGAACCCTGCCTGCATTTCAGTTATGACATTTAACTCGTTCGCCCAATTCTGAGTCGAATGTTTAGGATAGATGTACACAGCTTAAAAAAAACTGAAAATTGAAGAAGGTAAATAACGCGGTAATTATTAGGATCCTTCAAAGAGCCTTTTTTATGAATAGGGACAATGATGCCCTTTTCCCACACCTCGGAATCGTTGCATGACAAGAATAAGGTTAAAAAACTCTTTGTGATAAAAGGAACCAAATATTACTGCACATTTGAAAAACCCATTTTTTCGCCGGGTCTACCAGCAATACTGCACTTTGCCTTTTTCAAATGAGAAATGGCATTTGCAACCTCATCACTTTATGGTTTTATTTTAAAGTGCTATAACCATTAATGCTATGAGCATTTTGATTGCTGTAAACGATAGACAAATTTAATGAAGTATTCAACTATTTGCGTCGTCTGCTGCAAGACGAATGACGCATGGATTACTCTGTGTAGTGTGTGTGTGTGTATGTGTAGTGTGTGGGTGCTGTTGTGTTGTTTGTGTGTGTGGAGTGTGCTTGTGAGGATCTGTGTGTGGCCGTATCTGTTGTAGCAAAAATGTAAGACTGGCCCAAAACTCACGTGGGGTGTTGTCCCGGCTTCCGTGGATGCCAAGGACAGAAAGCGATTAAGACGATTGTTTCAAGAATTTTCAAAGAAATTAATGGATGCTCACGACAATACACAAATGTTCTTTTAAGATTAAAGTCCTATCTAATATTAAAAAGCCCTGGTATCCAAAACGTATATTAAAGAGTTCACAATTAAAGTAGCGTTGCACTTTCAATGATATTAATGTCCTCAAAGTGAAGATTTATCAAGGGGTTTTGCACAAAATAATATTTCTATAATACAATCGACGGAATCTTCGTTCAGTACTTATTTTCCTTTTTCGGAGCTCCTGAAGATAATATTTGTCCGTAGCTCAAAGACACGGGTTCTATATGTCGACGACGACCCATAATCCAAAAAAAAATTGTTGTATTGGGGTAACGTCCAGTGCAAAAGAGGTAGGGCGTGCGGATTTTTTTTTAAATAATGCATTACTACATCAATCATCACACATAGTCGAGTTATGTTATTCAATATTGATAAACTTTCGACTCCTATTATTGACAATCTAAAGAAGAAGGGCCAATTCCCCCACAAAAAGCCAACAAATATTGAGAAAATCGGTTTAACATCAGGGTAAAAAACCTTGAAAAATAAGATTTTTGAAAATCAAAAAAAATAGGGTAGGTATACTTTTTGTCATGGCTTGATTTTCAATTAGGGTAGGGCGGGTTACTCCATACAACATTGTTTTTGGCCTAACTGGTAGTATATCAATCCAGATGCCAAATTTTCGTCTAATCCTGTCTCAAATGTGCACCTTTAGGACCACAAAGGGAATTCTTTTAATTCCAAAACTGAAGCTTTTTAGCTCACAAGAAGAGTTTTTTTTTTCACTGATATGGCAGAAAAACGTATATACAAATCGTGGTAGGAACCAGACTTGTAGTACTCGAGTACGAATACTCGTACTCCTACTCGAGTACCAGTACAATTTGTGTACTCGTACTCGTACTCATATTCAGGCCTGGGTACTCGTACTCATACTCGTACAAGGCATAAGTACTCGTACTCATATCGTACTCGTGATATAAAAATTTGCTGTACTCATACTCGTACTCAGGACCAAATACTCATACTCGTACTCATACTCAGGGTCAAGTACTCGTACTCATACTCGTACTCTGGAAAAGTACTCACACTACAACAAAAATAAGTGAGGCATGCATTTGCTGCTAGAAAAGGGAATTTCACAAGAAATCAAAATATGCAACAATTGAGTGATATTTAACAAAACGTGATTTTTCACCCAAGTTTGTTTTGTAAAAATTGATTTTTATGATTCAGACAAATCTAAATATTTAAATTTTTGTTTTGTTTGAGAGAGCATCAAATATTTTGAAATATTAACACAAATTCCAATGGTGATATCTACATATATACTACCAATGCACCACCATTCCAAGACAATTTTAAAGAAGCAAACCCCATTTTATCCATTGAGACAACATTGTTGTGTTTGCACTTTATAAGTGTGGAACTAGTATTATTATTAATAATAATTAAAGAAGCAAACCCCATTTTATCCTATCCAGTCAATGACCATGGTTCAAACCAAATCTCAAATCACCTTAGACCGGGCCAATTTACACTGAAATCGGCATAACACTAAAATATTTTCACCTATGGTCATATAATAAGAACTATTTAAGTAGGTTTAAATTTTAAAAAAATACATCGGTCCTCGGACTGCTTGTGTCGCCTGCCGTCGCGGTTTGTGAATGATAGGCCTAACATCACCTTTGACTTTGATATGTGACCTTTGACCTCATAAACAAATGAGGGTTTGCATGTAAACTCCATAAACCAAGTTTGGTTCCAATTGAACTTCAACTTTTCAAATGAGGTCAATTTTACATTTTTGACTTATTTTACAACTTGACCTCACATGACCTTTGACCTTGATATGTCACATTTGACCTCATCAACAAATGAGGGATCACATGTTGCACCTATGACTCAAGTTTGGTTCCAATTGAGCTTCAACTTTTCACATGAGGTCCATTTTACATTTTCAGCCTATTTTACAACTTGACCTCACATGACCTTTGACATTGGTATGTGACCTTTGACATCATCAACAAATGAGGGATCACATGTTGCACCTATGACTCAAGTTTGGTTCCAATTGAACCTCAACTTTTCACATGAGGTCCATTTTACATTTTCAGCCTATTTTACAACTTGACCTCACATGACCTTTGACCTTGGTATGTGACCTTTGACCTCATCAACAAATGGGGATGCCATGTTGCACCTGTGACCCAAGTTTGGTTTAAATCCATCAAAGTATGCGGATATTACAAGCAAATGTTAACCCTTTTTCACAACAACAGACATCAACAACAACAACAGACATCAACAACCACAGTGGGCAAAGTGATCCCTATGTGTCTTCTTGCCTTAGGGCAGGCGACACAATGATCCCTATGTGCTAAATAGGCGTGGTGCGTGCGGGGATTTTTTTTTTACCTAATGCATATAACATAAAAATCATCACACATAGTCGATGTAATGTTATTCATATTGATACTTTTGACTCCTTATTATTGAAAATCTTAAAGAGAAAGGGACGTTGCCAAAGTTACACCCAGAACACAACAAACAACCACAAAAAAATATTGAGAAAAGCGGTTTTGTTTTAATTTGTTTTAAAAATCAGGGTTAAAAAACAAACTTGAAAAATAAGATTTTTGAAACAGTCAAAAAAAAAAAAACAATCCCCTAGGGTAGGTTATACTTTTGTACAAGGGCTTGACTTTCAAAATTAGGGTTAGGGCGGGTTACTCCAATACAACAATTTGTTTTTGCCTAAATGGTCGTATCATCAATCCAGGATGCAAAATATTTAGTTCTAAGTCCTGCTCTCAAATGTGCACCTTTCCGCGACCAAAAAGGAATTTTTATTCCAAAACTGAAGCTTTTTAAGCTTCAAAAGAAGAAAAGAAGAAAGAAGAGTTTTTTTTCACTGATATGGCTAGAAAAAACCGTATATACAAACATCGTGTGTAGGACCAGACTTGTTAGTCATCGAGTAAGGATATACTCGTACTCTACTCGTAGTACCATAAAATTTTGTTCTCGTACCGTACTCATATTCAGGCCTGGGTACTCGTGCTCATAAAGGCCTAAGTAAATCGTACTTCATTTTAAAAACTCGTATCGTGAGTATAAAATTTGCTGTACTCATACTCTACCTCGTTCTAGGACCAAAATACTCATACTCGTACCTCATTACCTCAGTCAAGGTACTCGTACTATACTGTAAGCTGGTAAAAGTACTCACACTAACACAAAAATAAGTTGAAGGCATGCATTGTTGCTGCTAGAAAAAGGGGAAATTCACAAGAAATTAAAAATATGAATCATTGAGTGATATTTAACCAAACCGTGATTTTCACCCAAGTTTATTTCTTGTCAAAAAAAATTGTATTTTTATGATTTTGCAAGAATTTGCCCTTTTTTGGTTATAATTTTTGTTTTGTTTGAGAAAGAGAGCAAAATATTTTGAAATATTAATCACAAATTACACTGGTGTGATATCACATGTAGTATACAATTGCTACCCACCACATTCACACCGACACTTTTAAATGAAGCAAACCCATTTTATCCATTGAGACAAATTGTTTGTGTTTCGCACTTTATAAAGTTGGAACTAGTATATTACTCATTAAACCATAATTAAAAGAAGCAAACCCCATTTTATTCCTATCCAGTCAATTGACCCATGGTCAATACCAAATCTCAAAATCACCTTCAGACCGGGCCAAATTTACCCATGCAAATCGGCACATAACACTACAATATTTTCCTATGGTCATATAATAAGAACTATTTTTAAGTAGGGGTTTTAAAATTTAAAAAAATACAATCGGTCCTCGGACTACCCCTTGCTTGGGTCGCCTGCAGTGCGCGGTTGTGATGATCGGCCCTCCTCTAACTATCACCTTGAAATTTGATATGGTGACCTTTGACATCATTAAAAACAAATGAGGTTTGCATGAAACTCATCCAATAAACCCAAGTTGGTAGCATTGGAACTTTCAACTTTTCAACATGGGTGCTAATCGTTACATTTTTGACCTATTTTAACACTTGACCTCACATGACCCTTGACCATTGATATGTCCACATTTGACCTCATCTCCAAACACACAATGACCGGGTCACAATGTTGCACCTATGACTCAAGTTTGTTCCAATTTGAACTTAAACTTTCACATGAGGTCATTACTTTTACATTTTCAGCCTATTTTACAACTTGACCTCACATGACCTTTGACATTGTGTATGTGACCTTTGGACTTAATCAAAAAATGAGGGATCACATGTCGCACCTATGACTTAAAGTTTGCGCTTCCCAATGAACTTTCAACTTTTCACATGATGGTACCATTGTACATTTTCAGCCTAGTTTACAACTTGATCTTACATGACCTTTAGCACATTGTGTATGTGGGGACCTTTGACCCCTCATAAATAAAACATGGGCGCGACTGCCATGTTTGGCAACCTGTGACCAAAGTTAAGTTTGGTGTTTTTTAAATCCATCAAAGTATGCGGAGATTACAAGCAAATGTTAAACTTTTTCACAAACACCACGACCATTCAACAACATTCACAACAGACTATTTCAACAACTACAGTGGACAAAGTGATCCCTAGTGTCTTCCTGCCTCTCGGGGCAGGCGGACACATATGAGCCCTATTTGATGTCCTTCATGCCTTATGGGAGGCGACCGACACAAAAAACTTGGTAAAAAATAGTGCAGTAATTTTCTGAAATCTGGATGAAGTTTTTAGTAGAACCAATTTCTCTCAAAATGACATTCGTCAGTTTTAAAAGACATGTACCAATAAAATTCAAAAGCAACACAACACTCTAAGAAATCAAAGCATACCAAAAATGGTCATAAAGCTGTACTCTCAGCCCCCGCGATACCCTAAAGGTTCTTTTAATGAAAACCAAAAATAGTTCCTCCAAATCGTTGATACAGAACCCCTTTGGTTCTATCTCATAAAATTTCTTCGGCTCTCTAAATTTTGGAAAAGAACATTTCATGAGGGTTCAAGACAGAGGTTTCTTTATAGAACCTTTACACAAGGCTGCAGGGAATTTGAAGAACCAAAAAAAGGTTCTGTGAAGAACCAAAACTGGTTCTGTATCATGTTTTAGAACCCTTTTTTGGTTTTTAAAGAACATTTATTTAAAAGGTTTTCCTCTGATGGGGACAACACTATTCTCCCTCCCCTTTTTCCCACCGCCCCACCACCCCCTACTCTCCCACCCGTTTTTTCCACACCTCCTCCTCTCTCTCTTTCTCATTATCTCTCCCCCTCTTCCCCCCCCTCCCCCTTTTCACCACTCTTCCTACCCTTGCTCTCCACCAACTTCTTTCCCTCTCCCCTCACTCCCAGCACTTCTTCCTTCCTCCGTTTTCCCTCCCCCTCTTCTCTTTTACGCCTTCTACTCTCCCCCCGCTCCCCCCTCCCCGTTCTTTCACCCTATCTCCCCCCCATCGTCCTTACTCTTTCTCCACTTTTTTTCTCCCCCTCCTTCCCTCCCATCTCCTCCTACTTCCATTACCCTGTTCTTTTTTTTCTACCTTTTCTCCTCCTTCTTATTCCCTTTTTTGTTAACTTCATTCTTTCCCCCATGTATTTTTTTCCCCTTCCCCTCTCTCCCGCTTCTTTCTTTCCTCACCTTTTCTTCTTTTCCTTCTTTTTCCTTGTCCTTTTCCACCCCTCCTTCCTTCCTCCCTTTCTCTTTAGAAACCCATTTTTTCTCTAGAGTGAACGATTAATTGTGGCATGATCACAACAATATTATTAGTGGTGTAGAGCACCATTGTTGAATGAAATTGTCATGAAAATAATAAGGTCCCAGCGGGTTCTACATGTATGGTACATCCTGTATGTATAAACGTGTTGCTTACATGGCAGATTGTGATGTAAGAAAGAAATTGTATCAGGCATTGTTTTGATTCGCAATTGTTAACAGTAAAAGGAAACTCCTGATTTTAGGTTTATCAATGCATATTCATCAAAAAGGGACATGGTAGATTAAAAGGGGTTTGTTCAGCAAATAATTGTGGCTATTTTGGGGACACACCGTTTTTCAAATTTAAAAAGAAAAAGTCTGGGGCAAAGTAATTCTGGGCCAGACGTACACCACAATTTGAACAACAACTATATTTTCAAAAATCTGAAAGCAAAATCCTTACAAATGCATGTATATCAAAGTATTTACATTCAATGGTTTTCATTTCCAGGCCTGTTGAGTCTCACCTGGGGGGTTGCGATTAAGCCTTTCCCCCATTTATTAACTTGTTTGGATAAAAGATTCAAAAGTATTTCACAGTTCAAAAGATAGGGAGGGGGATTCTTATAAATGGGTGTTTAATTGTACCCCAATACAGCATTAATGTGGGGTTATACACCAATAGGGGTTTGGATTAGGTAGGGTATCTATGACACCATAGTTGCGGTTTTAGGGGGTATATAGGCATGGTATAGACTATGGGTATGGGTTTGGGTCCAACATGTGACCAAATCATGGTACGGATATGGGTTAGTGTATAAACTATGGGTACATGTACATAAGTTTATACCCGGGTCGGGTATGCATGGGTAGTGTTACTTGTTCTACATGTATAAACAGTAGGCTGCTTAATTGAGTAATATGACCTGTGGCCTTTACCATGTTTATTAATCACGATCCTTGCCAAACCAGCATATTCCAGGGAAAGAACTATCTAAACTTGTTTATGTCTAAAGAAATCAACAACAAATTGGATAAATTACCAGGTTTTAAGTAAAGCTATTACATAGATGCTCAAGTTTTGGCGCTCCCCTCACATTGACTATATTTAGTCATCACTATTGTTATTTGCCATTGTCATCAGCATCATTGTCGTCTTCTTCAGCAGTTATTACAAATCTGCAATTATGCAAAGTACTCGTACTATACTCGTACTCATGCCAAAGTACTCGTAACTCATACTAGTACTCATGAAAAGTACCGTACTTCATACTCGTAATCAAGCGACAAGTAACTCGTACTCATACTCGTATTCAGGGACCAAATACTAGTACTGTATCTCATACTAAGGGAAGTAGGCCTACTGAGTACTCCATCTTTTACTCTGAAAAGTACTAATACTACAAGTCTGGTAGGAATAATGCTCCGATCTATCAACTCTGAAGATCAAACTCTGGCAATTTATTTTGGGAAGCTCAAGCTATTATTATAATCCATAGCTCATTTCCACTCCAGTATTAGAGTTAGGCATTACATCGCTGTTACAATTATAGCAAAGATAAAGTTCAGTGATGATATTATTGGTAATATAGAATTTTGCGGGTTCCGGCCTTTCTAGGCTTTTTTGGTTTGTTTGCTGGCTTGTTTGGGGACTGGGTGGTTGTGTGTGTGGGTGTGTTGTGGGGGGGTGGGATTGGTCTGGCCAAACAAGTTTTACTTTCTTTTTTGCATAAGGTAGTCAGCGACAAGCAATTTCCGGAAATTGGAAAACATTTTCTGCCTCATACCCAATCATATATAAGAATCTCATGAGATTCCGCTGTGAGCAGTTGGTCTGGATGTGTGTATTGTTGTGGATTTTCTCATTTGCTCTTCAAACTTTTAGTGTGATTGGCCCTCCTTAATTGCCCTTGTCCTACAATATGTCCCAAATATGTGACATTTGCATGGCCCCACACTCACTTTTCACCAAAATCGCAGTTCAAACTTGCCCTGGAAAATGTTTTCAAAACTGATGGAGTTACTCTTTTCTGCCCATATTTACTAAATTGGTCCCATTGTTCTAGCAGGTTTTTATGAGATGTAAAACGTTTATCACATGGCCCATCGAAAGTAATGGGAAACCACACAGGGGATATATTCCTAAAGGAAGGATATAGAATATGATATGTTTATGTATATAGGTCCTATACATTAAACGTATACATTAAATTATACACAAAAGAAATTGAAATGATGGTTATGTATTGGTTAATGTTTTAATTTAATCAGGAAGAAAAAATAAGCTTTAGTTGTGGTATCTTGAATGAGCAAAGAAATTGCATATAGGCTTAGGCCTCTATTATACTAAGAGACCTATTCACGAAGGGAAAAATTACCAAAAAAAAAACGACATGACTTTTATTGCCAAATGACGAATTGATTTTGTGAAAGGCAACACGATTACCTAAGGCACGAATCGAAGCCCCAAAATTTCTATAAGTAACAATGAAATAGATTAATTGACACAATACTATATTAACGAACTGAAGTGCGTTTATATATAATGGATATTGGGCCTTCTCATGTCTTCAAAATTTTGAAACGATCTTCGTCAAGGTTACGGTTTTTGTCGCCCTACAATTTTGGGATCCGTGATCAAAGGAAGGAAAAAAAGGTATTAAAAGTGGTTCCTGTATCAGTGGTGATTTTCTGGGTTTGCATATAAAACTATATAACTATATAGGCGTGGCAGGTTTGATGGAATTCAACTGGTGTTCATTGTGAAACTAGACAGGTATTGAACTGGTCAAACGATTCCATATTTGTTTAATTGGGTATCCTATTGTGATATATGAAACATAATTCATTGATGTTAACTTTAATAAGCGGCTTGCTGTGGAAGATGAAAAATCTTACCCTGTTTGGTAAGCTCGGTTTGCACGCTCAAAACTTTAATGTTGTTAAACTTTGTATAGTCCCTTTTATATTTCCAAACCTCCAGAGCAATTTTAAAGGTGCTTGACCAGTATTTTATGTATCGCTTTTTTGTGGAATGGTGCTTCAGATACGATTAAGAGAATGACTATATCCTTCCCTATTCAACGAGAGGTTTAAGTATGCCGGATTGCAGATCATCATTTTGTAATGCTCTTAAAAATTGCCTGGATCAAACGGTTTTATAATAAATCCACAAGGCTAATTGGAAATTTGCTGTTCATAAATTCAATTGCGGCTTTTGCGGTGAAATCTGCTAGATTAAAATGTAATTTTCAACACCACACGATTTTTGCTTATGAACATATAAAACCCTTTGGTAAAAGTATTGTGAAAATGCTGGGCTATCCCATTATTTAAGAACCGGATGAGACAGAGTATTCTCAATGCATACTATTTGGTTTACTTCCTTTATTAAAATTGATAATAAGGCGTTTCTGCTGGGGGAAATACTGTTTTAATCTGGTGTTTGTTATAAAAGACATCATGTCCGATAATTTTTGAATTTGGTGAATGTTAAAGCTGCAGGAGAAATTCTCTGGCAATAAAAACTGGTTCCAGTACTAACAAAACTCATATCTGCCATTCCTAGGGAATGGAAAGATAGCATTAAATTACAATGTCATCCTGACCCCCTTGATTGTTCCGGTATCGACCATTGTAAATTGCTATATTGGGGAGTAGAATAAACATACATGATTAAAAAACTCAGTTTCTTGATATTACCGCCACTCCTCCAAAAAGAATTATTGAGAAATGGTAAAATCGAATTCAAGATTAAATCAAAAATTGGTCAACATTTTATCGTGGCTTATAGATGCGCAATAGACTCCAACTAGGAACTTTCATCATTTCAATTTCTCTCACAACACCGAATATTGCTACAAATGTTTTTTTTGTAGTACTTTTTCGCACGGTCGGAGACCTTGCTTTGCTATGGTTTTTTAACCCGGAAGTATATCTTCCATAGGATTGCATGGATAAACGAAATACATGGGTGCCTTTCTATAAGTTAGATTTATAACTGTGTGATTAGTTTTAGAAGACGAAAAAAAGATTGTTATATAGATCCGTATAGGTAGAAGATAAAAGTCGCGAATGTGCATTGTAGTTAATGTTCTTCAAGATTTCCATAGAGTTAAAGACGTGTGTTTACAATCATGAACATCTACATTAGTTGTTGCATGCGAAACACTGTACAATCCTATATGTTTTCTTTTCCACCTTCGCGCATACGGCGTATTGTAAGCCCCTTGACATTTATAGAGGGCGTGATAACAACTTAGGCTAAGCCTATATTATGCCCCCCCCCCCCCCCCCCCCCCGCCCCCCCCCCCCTCCCGGAAGAAGCTTTGTTTGTTACGTCGGTGAAGCGGCTAGCTCACGTTGTCTATGCACTCTTGAGAAGTCTTTTGTTTGTTCTGTAACTCGCGGAGGAAAATGTGAAACGGTGAAGTATTCAGTTGAAGTGGATGCAGTGGTTTTACCGTCATAATTTATAGTTCACTATGGACTTGTGTGCCGGGTCTGTACCATAATATAATGGGTAATGAGAGAGGGTATGATATTGCCTAAGCGTGCTGCTAATAATAGGGCGATTGATATATACAATTTCTGTCCTTTCATGATGGAATTTAAAACGTGATGCTAAGTCATCCCTTAATAATTTTTGGTTGACTGCACCCAAATTTGGAGTCAAGTTTGATAGTTGGTTGTGTTTAAAACAAGATTAGGCCGGGAGTTAGTTTTCACGTCACATGGCCACCTGGGGTGGTAGGTTTGATGGGTTTTTTTTCATAGATTAGATTAGGTTGGGTAAATCTTCTCAACTAGTTTTCTTATTTGATTATCAACATCCAATGGTTTAATGTAGCATGTGTCATGTGCCAGATATAGTTGAAACATTTTTATGCATTGTGAGAATTTGATGCTCAGAGAGCTATTCTTATTGAAAAGGTGGGAAAGAGAACCCACCAATGTTTTTGGATTTTGGAATCCCTCTGTGGGGGATCACACCCCACCATTTAAGGAGGTGGTCCTTTTTTGAGCTATGTAGAATTAGGAATTGTTCGATTTGAGAGTTATTTTGAGAGCAAGCAACTAGTTAGACGCCAGTTTAAGAGAGTCTCTCACTCGAGGAAATTCTAGTTTTGAGAGTCTCGCATGCGAAGAATAACCCAGTTTGAGAGTCTTCGCCAAAACCCGAAGAAATATCCAGATTGAGAGTAGCTCGCAAATCCAGGAAATATCCAGTTTGAGAGTAGCTCGCAAAATCCAGAAATATCCATTTTGAGAGTCTCGCGGAGTCTCGCAATCGATGGCGCGCGTCGGATTAACGCCCTAAACGGATTAAGTACGATCTTATATGCAAAATTGGTAACAATGCACTCTTTTTTAATCGTACGGCGTAGCGCAGTAATTTTAAAGAAAAGATAGATTGGGGCTATCTTGTGTTTCCAGTGAAACATTTTCAGTGAACAGGCATATTCTAGTGTCTATTGAAGAAAAAATAAATAAAAAATCCCTTACCGATTTTTAACAGCCCACTGGTATAGAAACTAATAAATAATTTTTTTTTTTTTTTTTTTAATTTGCCATTTAAAAAATTTCTGCAAAATCAACGACATCAATTTACGGAAAAGTTTTCTGAAATTCACGTAAAAATAATATATATAGAAACTGCATCTGGGAACACTTTCAATTTGGATTTTTTATTCATATAGTTTTTATAACTTGCTCTCCATGATCAAAAAAATCATACAACACAAAATTGGAACTTGTTATTTACGGCAAGTTTACGAGCATTTCTGTCAGCAAAATTTCCAGGACGTCTGTAGTTTTAAATACGGATAATCCTATTAAAATACCCATTTTTTCCGTAATCTGGGGCAAATTTCCGTAAAATGCTGTAATGTTCTAACAATTGACAAAGCTTCTATTGCTTTACGGAAAAGTCGGTAAACTTACTGAAAACGTCTTGAATTTCGGCTGCCAAGAAATTTCCGTAAATTTACAGATTATTTTTAACAGTGGTAGTGATCCAAGTGCGTGAATACTGGAATTTTGTTTTGTATGCATGGGTGGTCGAGTTGAACGCTATAGCTTTGGCCAGAGGCATTTCATGATCTAATGCCTCATCCTCCAAAGATATTTCCGTCACGCTCAAGGAAATTTAGATTTTTATTTCACATACCTCTGAACCGGTGGCCCAAGTATCGGGCCTGAGCAAATGTGTGCCTAGTCTTACGTGCTTCGATCTTCACTCAATCCACAATCAATCCATTAAATTATTTCATCTCAACATCAAATAACAAGCATAAAATATAATTGATGCATTTTAAACAATGTGCGACACTGCAAGTGCCTTGAAACAAAAGGTTACAGTGTGGACGCACAAACATATACCATGACTCTGCTTGATCATATGACAATACCAATGAACTAATAATTTATCAAATATTGAAATTTATAAAGAATTGTAAGTTGTATCAACGATATTGACAAACAGACTTACATGAACTTATTGCCTACATATAACACGTGCAGTTCCGGTGGGTGTGGTTTGAGGCATATTTTCCCGGTTGGCGGTAAAATGTCCTACACACAAAAACGCCAAGTCAACTATGCACGACTCACATTGGGTCAAAATTACGATCACAAAAAAGGGTCATTTCACGCTTTTTGACCAATGAAGTGGTCACATTTTAAACCCATTATTCGGTGCCTATTGACTCAAAACCGGGGTACATGAACCCCGTTGTTTTACATATTTTAGGGTGTCTGTGGAGCAGGCAAAAGAGGCTGTTTTAGCATGATTTTCCACTTTTCTTCAAGCGACCCCCCCCCCCCCCGCCTGTTTCGCCCGTGAGGCTAGTTTTAAGGTGAGCAGGTAGGTTCTTCCAAAAAAGGCGACCCTTGGGGAACTAGAGGTGTCTAAAATTTACGGATTACATTTTACATCCCAACATTGGGGCTTGATCTATCCTCATGGTGTATACTCTGAAAGTTATTATTTTTGTAATTTTCTGTCCGTAAACGGACCACCTTTCTTGATTGATTATCTAGTGAATCATAATGTGCTAGGATCACGAAATGCCCTTAGCAAAATTTCAGATTAAAATTGCGTTGAGTACCATAATTACCCCCCAACAAATAAGAAGTGGTCATAGACCAATTATCAGATGTATTTCTTTCATTCAGCCTTTCAGCAACAGTAGGGCGTCGCACCCACGTTGTGACGATAAAGGTGCAACGATAGATTTGAGGCACCCAAATATTGTGTCATCCAGTACATTTCATATAGATTAGCCCCTCAATAGATTTCTTACCTTGTATTTCGGTATCAAAATGTGTTAAAGAGAAAAAAAAGGAGCGATTTTGATTTGCTTTAATTTCAATGTAAAACCTGGGCTGAATTTCGATTTCTGCCTATACAAATGTGGTTAGAAATTTCACAATTTTTTGTAGGGCCAAAGAAAACAGTTCTCAGCTTATATCTTTCAGATGGGGATATTTTTGAATAAAACGCTTTACTAGGGCAAACATCAGTACTTTCCATTCTTTAGGGACACCTGATAGGTGAAATCTCTCGTTGCCCTCTTTAAGGTATTTAATTGTACTATAATTAGCAGATTAGTTTATAATTAACAAATCATAACAAACTAAGTTAACAATAGGTCGAATGTTAACATAGGGTTGTTTCCAAGAACTTATTTCATTCAGCTTTCAGCTAAACCGATACTAAGACATCGGCGTCGCGTATCGTGACGATTAGTAGACCATTTACGCACTACTCTCTATGATAGCCCAAATTATAAATAACCTACCTTGTTAGTTTGTTAATTTTTTCTTTGACATTTTCAATGGGCATGAGGATAATTTGTAAGGAAGCAAATTGATTTTTTTTTATTAAAAAAAAAAATCGTATTCTTTTCTTCCTCGGCCGTGCCCGGGGTTCCCAACACCTCAAAATACAGCTATTAAAATATACGACTATAAGTTGTTATTACTATAAACGACATCATCTATTTCTAATAAGATGACTCATGTAAACCGACCACCTTCCGATAGAATAACCATGAAACCCTTAAACTAAAAAACACATACCTACCACATCCCTGCACTGTTAAAAAAATGTCCGTAAATTTTACGGAAATTTCTGGCAGCCATATTTCCAGTCCATTTTTAAGGGTAAGTTTACAGAAATTCTATTTCAATTAACGGAACTTTGACAGTAATTTTACAGAAAATTTGTCTCATATTATGGCAAAAATATGTAATTTTAACAGACGTTTTTTTCCGTATTTAAAATTACGAACCAAAAAAAAAAAGTCCGGGAAATATTGCATTTTTTTTGCCAGAAAGGACATCGCCGGATGAGAAATGAAGGAGGGAGGGGGGCCGTGCTATAGTCCATTTGGTTATAGTTCAGCCATAAATTTTTTGACATTGGTGGTTTTTTACAAGTACTTTATCATGTATGCAAGGTGTTTTTAATCATCAAAATACACTTCTATCAAGAAAACTTAGCAAAATCTGAGAAACTTCAGGGTATACTCTCTGGCAAAAGCAAAGCTTATAGACCGCCTCCGTTACAATCGACCATTAATGACTTAAATGAAGAAACATGAAGATGTTGCATAGCTGCCCGTTGTTATGGAGCTTGTAAATGATGCCAGATAGACATTTTGTCCTTCATAAGCTACAAATAGGCTACATGAGGCAGCAACAACACCCAAATACCTAATTAACTTATGCTGATTTAGCGCGAATGAGTGCAAGATTTGGATATATAAGGTCTTCACACCAAGCAAACTCTATTTTGCACACAATGACCCCAATCTTAATGGGCCCTGACCGCGCTTTTAATCATGAGCAGTTACTCACAATCACAACTATTAAATCCCAATTCCATGGAGCAGGTTAATAGTTTCATTCAAAAGTAATTGAGCAAAGACAACACCACATTTGAGTATTATTTATGATACCAAGGAATCTGCATGGTCAGCGGTTGTTAACAGGTGCCCATCCAAGGATAATGAATGAGACATGTACTAGCATGCCTTACCTCGTATTGTGGTATGGTATGTATGAGGATGTGGTTTGTTTTGGCAATTCCATTAAGTTCAGGCCCCCCAAAAACAAAAATGCAAAAATGAGGTCTTTCCCCAAGAACCAGAATGCCACTCACCTATATGCTGCTAAAATCTAACACAATCCTTGCAAAGTGGCAGTTTGGGTCTTGGGGGGGAAAAGGTTTTTTTTTTTTTAATTTTTTAGGTTTTTTCTTTTTTTAATTAATTTAAATAAAAGCACTTTTTTTAATTTTTTAGTTTTTTGCTTTTTTTAATTTTGTCAAGAAAAGGTTAAACTTTGAGCATGTCGCTTATAGTGGGAATTATTTCAAATTCATCCCGTTCTCATGGAAAACTATAGAGGGCGGGCTTCATTCGCTTATCCGGCGATGTCCCATTTTTGAAATATTTCGTAATTACATTTTTAGCTATTTTTTATGTTTTTGTTTTTTATTTCTTGTTTTCTAAAACAGATTGCACCGTAAATTAGGAAAATCTGTTTTCTAATTTACGGAAATTTTTAACAGGTTTTTACCCGTTTTTCGGGTTTCTCCCGGGGGGGGGGGCATGACCTGAAAAGCTGGTACGGGTATGTGCGGCCTTGAAGCCCCCCTTTTCAGCCATATCCGGCCGTTCAAAAGGGTCCCCATTTTGAGCATTTTTTAGTCACAAGACCCCATTTCAAGCAAAATTTTGATGTTAACTAATTTTGTGGCCTACTTTTGAACAAAATTTAGTTCTCAAGGGTCAAATTGACAAAATTTCAGTTGCAAACCCCATTTCGCAAGTCCTGATCAGTCACAAGGTGCGGCCCTGCGGGGCCACACACCCCTACCCAATTGAAAGTTGAGTGCCCCGGGGTTTCTGTATTATTATATTTTTAATTTGAATCCGTCAACGTCAAGATTAGGGGGGTGAATATTCAAGAATATTATAAGGACATTCACAATTTTGCCTCAAAGAGTACATTTTAAACGCGTTTGCATTTGTTTTAATTTAATATTAAGTTTAACAAAATATGGGTAGTAGAATTGACTCAACCACTACTTTTGCCAAAAAATCACAAAAAATACTACGCCGATATCGATCTTGTTCAATGGTTTATCTCTGACTTGGAAAACCAATCTTCCGCAACTTTCTGAGAAGTGTACCAATAATAACAGGAGATTTCATCTTAAATAAAAATAAAGCTTATTTATTACTTTATTCGCATTGCAATTTATATAGGTTACACTCCAACAGCAACTGGGTGGGTGTGTGTGTGTAGGATGGGAATTCCGTGCATAAAAGCAGCGAATTTGTCTCAAACGGGCATGGCAAACTGGTCCAGTAAATGCGGACATCTGGAAATACAGTTCTGTTGTAGCATGCATTACCTAAACACCTATAAGAAATGACTCATGTAAACAACAGCAATTAATTTTCAAGATACACAAAGTTTACTCATACCTTTATAGTTTGGAATGCTTTCCAATGTATAGATCTCACCTGAAGTGAAACAAGCCGAATACGAGTCTTTATGTAATAAGAGGACGGTGTTTCTAAAAGGGACCTTTACGATCGTCAGGCAAGTTCACAAACAAGGTTTGGTGGTTTTCTTTTGTACTTGTTTGTCCAATAAACCTTCGGAAAGTTCTTGGTAGGTGAACTACAAATCGATCCAGTGCAATTTGAGAGAAATTCGTATTATAAAAAAAAAAAAATATCATACTGAACTTTAAGTAGACCATCGCTCTGCTTATGTCTTCGGGCAATAAAGGGGGTTCCAAATCACCCTTATCTGATATCATTATTAAAAGCAGACCTTTCCTGGAAAGAGTTAGATTATTGGGCTATAAAGGTATAGAGATGTTAGGTCTTAGTAGCATTAATTCTTTTTTTAAAACTTTAAAATGTGACCACATGTCTTCACTTAGACAATTACCAAAAGCGAATTGATTTGATTTTATTTATTTTATTTTTTTGCATGGGCACAGAAAGTTCAGACCCCGTAGGACGGCAGTGGACCCAGATTAAGTTTTGCCCACATTCAGGCTTGAACTGGTCGAATATTCCTATAAGAGGGGTGAAACAATTTTACGATCCAGATCTTCCGTTCGGTCGGCCACTGACTTCCACTTACATACAATACCGGGTGATTCAAAAAGATTACACTTCCTTTTTGGGGTTTGAATTGTTCTACAAAGCAGGAAAAATCTACCAAAGATACTGATTATCACATATAAAACTAGATCATTTTCACCTACTGAGAAAATTTTGAATTTGATTTTGAACTTGCATTGCGAAGTTTGGTAACTTAAGATAGGTTCCCATTTCACTCTGTCCACGGAATCCACTCACTGTTGTGGAATTTGCCAATGGACCTTTGGATGGTCCTACACAGTACATTATGACCGTCCCCCTTTTTTGCTTGCTTTTGATACTTTGTGAAAACCTTCTTCAAGAAAGTCAAACTTATTCCTTAAATCTGGTCTGAAATCAATAACAAATCTGAATCTTACACCCAAATTTTGAAGCATTACTTCAATCAAATGTTCGAAAGTGTTCCCATATCATTCAAACCGAAAACTGAATGCAAATATTTAGGCAATCCTGTGCATTACAGCCGGTGTGAACCCCCTTTTCCCTCCGCTTCCTTCATAACCTGATTGTGTAGGGGGTTACTTTGTGAATCAATATTTTGGACATACAGACATTGAACGTCCATCTGCCTTTCCTTTGCATCTCACTCTTTTCCTCCCCTTCCCTCTTCTTTTTCTCTCCTCTTTTCTGCTTGTCCTTTTCCCCCTTTCCTGTTTTACCGCTAACTTAAGCTTTTTTCTGTAGGCACATATGGGAGGGGCAGTGCCCTCCTTCCCCTCCTGTCCCTGTTACGATTACTGTCATTAACTATTGTTAGAAATATTATCAAGAACAGTTCTACTGATTATTAAATTGTTACTTTAGGACAACATACAAAAACGGTGTTATACTTTAGATGCCATTACTCAATGGGCTTTGCTGCTGTGGACGTGAAGAAATGTACAACCGTTGTCAATGTGGTTTTTGGCGACTTTCATTTATTTACCATATCTCCATATGAGAAAGTAACTTCGATTCTTTACCAATGATATAGAATTATCATGAGATATTGTTTTCGTGTATAAAACAAAAAAACCAATTTCTAAACTTGTGAAAGATTTTTAATATTTTTCTGAAATCGAGTGTAAATCTTTTGACTCACCACTGTAAGTGGGGTTATATGAACCCAATCATTTTTTTTTAAATTTTGAACCTTCCGAACAAGGTTCCAACTTCAGACTCGGTTCGTTAATGTGGAGCTATCTAGGTCTATCTTTTAGAAGCTCCCGGTGGCTCTTTTTCTGTAATTCCTATAGCACTATATCCCTTTTTCTGCTTTTTTGTTATCATGTTCACTATAATTTATGCTGAAATATTTGCATGGAACTTAAATGTCCGAAGTATAATATCGGTATCAGCATTACCTATACTTATGATCACCTTGTACACTCCACTTATACAGGAAATGGTAATTTCCATCTTCATTGTCGACAATTTTGATCAAATAAACCTCTTTAATGTTTAGGATTTCTGCCAATTTATTAAAAGTGGATCCGATGCGTATACTGTAGGCCCATGACTGGGGGTGACTGGGTCCAACTGGGACGCGTGACGTGACATCGGTCAAGGTAACGGGATTTTTCTTGAAAGCAATCCATATTTTCTGTAATATCACACGATTAGACAAGCAATAGCTTTTCTACCTTGTATTTGCCTACGAATTCTCTTAAATGAAACGATGGGTCATGGTGATTTTTGATTGAAAGAATCATTTTTCCATCTTATAATCCTTTCATGGTATATTTTGCAAAATCATAGCTTCATATGAAAATCCTCGTTGCATATTAACCCTTGGCCTACCATTGATCACACGAATCTGATCATACTTATTAAAGCACTATCATCAGTTTTCCCACCAAATTCAAAAGTCCGATTTTTTTCCCTCTAAATTGCTAGTGCTGAGTCATATCAACACCTGACTGTTCTCTTTGCGAAAAGCCGACCCTTAAAAATCATTTAACACGGTCTTGACGATTCCCATTTGCAGCACTGTTTCTAAGACCTCGAAAAATCGGATCCCGCTTTTATTAGTAAACAAAGCATAACAATCAAATTTCTTTCTTTGACAATACGGCGTGTTACGCTTAGCCACTTACATGGGTATTTACGACAAACATTTCCAATACAATAGTGCAAAAAAATGAACTTGGATGAAATACGGCGCAATTTGTTTAACACATTTGAAGATCTCGCGATAGTGGCTTTAGTAATTGTGAATATAATTAGAAATATAGTAACCCATTCATGGAACAACATAGATGCTCCGTCATTTGAACAATGTTTAGGCGTGTTATGTTTCATTTTTCGGAATAGGTATGATCTATTATTTACCATTCGTTTTGCATAATTATGATTAACAATTAAGGCACATTACTTTTAACATGACAATCTATACAAGCACCACTTTTGTCATTCGTATCATTTAGCATTCATCTCAATAGTTATTGGAAACGAACGAGACAGTATACAGCATAATTCATGTCGATTGCAAAAACATAAACTAACAGAACAGAATCTCCTACGTTTTTTACTTGTCGTTTGGTTTAACCCTTTTAAACACTCAGTGGCCATCCAAACTAGGTAAAAAACAAAATCATGACAAATAATTTAAATAAAACAAAACAAAATCACTTATTGTATTGGCAGGGAAGTTGGAATTGGTATTTTGTCGTATTTTTACTAGTATAATATAGTCTACAGTACATCGATCAAAAAATTAGTACCGTGCACAGTTTTACGTTGCTTAAGTTACCCTATAATGCTTAGATCTATTGTGAAACGAATGGTTTCCACGAGCTCACATACAAACACTATAATTGGTACGACAAGCTGGAGACAATCTTAAGCAAGCTAAGCGAGTGAACGCCACCGAGGTTGCGGATGTGGATATTAATCATGAAAAATCCCCGGGTCAAATCCCTTCAGGCCTTCTACCCCTCTCACCAGCCAACATTTTCCTCAATGGAGAGACTCTCAACGGGAATAATTGTTGGATTTGAGCGAATCTCCACGGCCTATTTTTGTTGGATTGAGGACTCTTAAACAAGCCCATCCTTATTTGCTTGCTCTCAAACTTAACAACTTCAAAACTGCGTTTTTATGACAGTTGTTACCCGCTTTTTTGTTAAGTAATGTAAAGTTGAGATTTAGGATTTAATCCCATAAATTTTTAACTGGTCACCTTTTGCTAATACATGTATTCTCACACAATGCTTGAATAATATGTTAATCCTGCTTTACTTAATTATTACCTTTTTCTGTGTCCTTGCCTGCCGGTCTCCTTTTTTATTTGTTTGTTTATAGTTTTTGTTGGGTAATGGCCTTGGATGCCGATATACACCATTCTTTCAACACCTACCCTCGTCATTGTTTCTGAAGTTTCTAAAGATACGAGACGCGCCCATGTAACATTGCTGTTATTGTTCCTCAGTTTTTTCTGAGTTTCAAGACGTGATTTTACAATCACTACATCTACCGCACATATCGTACATGTAGCAATTTCCCTCAAAATTTCACCTTGGTTTTATACTGTACACATACGTAAATTAACGTTTTTGCATTTAATTTTTACACTACACTTGTATAATGTTTGTTTACCTTCATGTATACTAATATATCTTTTATATTAAGTTACTATTGCACGTGTCTTATCAGTTTGTATAAACTGTAGATCAATTTTCAACTAAACGTACAATCGATAACTTACGTTAAATTAATAAACCACCAAATAGCTCTACACCTGCTAGAAACCTAAGGCCGACGCAAAGATTTCCCAATGAGGGGCGCACTCTTTCTCAAAACAATCAGGTTTTTGAAATTTACATAATGCTCTCCATATTTATTATTTATTATTTATTTGACATACACTTTTGAAACTGCGGCAAAAAAAAAAAACAAAACTTCTACCGACGGTGCGTCCATACATGAAAAGGTGTTCCAACACACAATTAGCGAGTGCAGTTTAATCGGTGAAGGCCACTTGAATCGAATACGATCCAATATTAAATTAAGGCTAAACATTGTATTAAAGAGCAACTGGGCCAACGATTCAGAGTCATTGATTGAAGTCGAGCAAAGAAATGACTTTGATATCATCTTGAATCGATAATGGATCGCCAACCAAATCGCGTAATAAAGGGCGCCCCCCTGATTGGTGCGGGGTGCTTCGTAGGTGTCTCGCATGTAACTGCAGAATTTTCGAGCCTTTTGACGTCGGCCGCACTTCTACAGGTCCCACTGAGCTTGCATAGTTAATACACGGAAGAGCTAAGTTACGCCAAAGAATTCACCATAGTAGACCCGATTGAAATCATCGTGCCCCGTGCAAGGAGGATTTTATATAACAATGAGTCTGTTCCTTTTTTTTAAAATTTCATTAACCGCAATGATCAGAAAGGTTATTCGTAATATTAACACCCAAGTATTGTAATATTGGCAACATGAAATAAGGCTATCTCCTAGTTTCCACATTTTGTATTTAACCGTTTGCCAACAACAACAACATTAGACTTATCATAATTGACGTCAAGTTTCCACATACGGGAGAACGAGGAGGCCATATTTAAACCATTTCTGGAGCTCATCCTCGTTATCTGCAATTAATACATTAATACAAGTTCACTGCCCAAAACAGCAAAAGGATCTGAACATCACAAATACGTACCCCTACTTCACAATCTCCTAAGAACTTTGGCAGTTGATTTATTATATACGCAGAACAAAAATTGGTGACCAAAACACAGCCTTGGTCACTCCGTCCTCCACATCAAAAATAATCAGTTCCTATCACCAAATTGACAGTTACATTGCAACGTTTTTATACAGGCTGTCAATCAATTTCCAAATACTCCTTATACCAAGATTCCACGGCTACGGAACAAAAGCATACATCTCTCCACACCGTGTCAAAAGCTTGCGGAAATCAGGAAGGCCAGAAAAGGGCTTATTTTCTGCAAGTCTGTTGCAGCAATGCTTTAAGTTGAAGAGTGTGGTCCTCCCACTAGAGCTTTGCTGAAGCCTCCTGGAGTTCTGAAAGTGCTATGGTCTTCTAGAAACTCAGAAATCGCTTTGAGATAATGCGGTTAAAAATCTTGGATACGTTGAAGTAAGGGTGATACCCCTATCATTATTTAAATCACGTTTTGTCACCTTTTCGTAAGATGGGGATTATAATACCTCTGTTCCACTCGCTTGTGACTTTTCTAAATGTGATCAACCTTTAAAGAGTTTCAATAAGAATTATAAATACCCTTACCACCATTTACTAAGTTCATTGGTGATGGGGTCATTAACCTGCGTTTGTTTTTTTTTGGCTTCCCATTGGCCGAACAACATCATCAATAGCATGTTAATATTGTGCATTACATCGTGCATGTTGTAGTCATATTATTGTTACATTTCCTTAATAATAACATGGTTATGAATATCTTCCTGAATATGTCATTGTGTCACTGTTTATTCATTTTTCCCAAGTGATTGGTAGTATATACTGGTCACTGTTTAAATAACTAGCTCAAATCAAAGTTCCTTCTTTTCAAACTTCACAACTTATCAAACTTCCGGATACAAAATTTTTGTTAAACACAATATCCTATTACACTGGTAACTGTACATATGCGTACTGCATGCAAACCATATCCATTCCATCTCTAACTTTGGAATTAAGCATTTTTAGGTGGCTAGCTTCGATCTAATGATTATTTTTAATTACTCAACACAAAACAATTATATTTCCAATCGCTGAGTCGCCTTTAAAACTAGCACCTAAAGAACAGAATGAGTATTAAAGTCAAATTTCGTTGGTGAGTCAAAAATAGAGTTTCTTGAAAAATTATACCCTCATTGAATATAATTTGCCAAACTAATGCATTGTAAATCTAGACTCAAAACACCCTCTGGGAGCTAGCAATCTCTTATACCACATCCCTCCAGTAAACTTCCTCCCCAGTTTATACTGTACATATATTCGGAGTTGTATATTTATTTTGCACTTTCATTTGTATACCAGAACTTATCTTTACACTTAAATTTGTAAATATTAAGTATAATCATTTATACTAGTCTGCATGTGGTACTTTCCTGTAGTATTTATCATTAAATACACTGTGCCTGTTTTCACTTACAACTTCAACAATATACTAGAGTAGAGCCTGACAATCAATCCCATTACAAGTGTATCTCCTAAACTTGTTATACAACTCTGTATTGTACCTTAAAGTGAATCCAGTGAATAGCTGTAGTAATGTTAACCATTGTATCAACAAATACCACTTCTGGTTATAAATTCACCTATTCGCATTGTACAACATCATATAGAAATAAACCACGTCTATGAAACCTATAAACTATACTAACCCAATCATTCAACCATTTTTACGAACTACCATAAGCCTATATGGCACAAAATTCAACCTTCCACAAAACATGATTCATTTACGATTGACCGTGCAATTCCTTTAAAGGAATTTTTATTTCATTGTAAGAACGGTCCAATATTCTATGTAACATCAACTGAAGAAAAAGTTGCTTCAAAAGATAAACTACCAGTCCATTTTCATAAAATGGAGTCCTTTTGAATAGGGTCTGATATCTTTTATTAAATTACGCAATTTGATGCAATAAATGCAACTGCTCACCGCCTGAGCCGAGGGATGTCGTACTATATTAATAGGGAATAATTTTCACAGCCATTTTTTGGATTTTTTTGGATTATTGGAAAAGTGATCTATCATTTTTGTTATGTTATACATGGAAGCATCAAGTGCTGGTGAAATATTTTATATGCCAGGTGCCCCCAGAACCGTGCACAATTTGGAGATGGGTTTTTCTAGGTGTGTGGTTTACACACCACTTACTACTCACTTATACACAGTAGTCTATGGGAAACATGGCAACTTGAGCAGTTTCTTTCACATTTAAAACTCAAAACATCTCACAGAGGGAATATATTATGGAATAAATTTTGACTCTGATTCTAATTTCACAAAACGTCACCCCAAAGTACAAAATCTAAATCACCAAATCACACATTTTGAACATATGATGACCCAGAACCTGTTTTTTAGTTACCAATCACCAAACTCGCCCGATGTCAGCCGGTAACACAAGATTCTCTATAGTCGCCAAAGCTAGTACTTTGCAAAAATCGTGTGAATTGATGACCACGGAGTAACTTGTGCCTTAAATTCACTGCCAAAATGCCACCAATAGTTTTAGAAACCATAACCAGTCTATCTATTCTACCGGGTCAATCATGAAATTTCATCCTTTCTTAATATACTAGTCTAGTGCATTTTCAGACATTTTATAGCACTTTTTCCAGATGCCATGCAGAAAGTAGTCCACCTAAGATTTGTTATCCTTACGGCGCCAGGTTAGTGTGTATAAAACCGTGTGTGTGCCCCCCCCACAAGGATTGGGGTGAGAACTGATGTTTTTAGTGAACCCACTTGTACTGTACAGCTGTATTTTCTTAAAACCGTTTAATAGGTGCATTTCATGGGAGGGATCATGTTGGAATGGATTTTATTTTCCCTCCCATCCAATCGAATCGTCCAAGTATGCAGGGAACATATACAATATTTCTGGTTCGCCTGGACATTTCAGATTTTTATAAGGTGTTTTTCAGTGTTCGCTACGTGCTTGGGTTGTTTTGGCGGATATATTTTGGTCAGGTTACTCTGTAGAGCCCTGTGTATGGGTGCCCCATATACCTGTAGGTTTTTTGAAATGTAGACTAAAAGATATCTTTCAACTGGGAGTCAATTTTTTATGTCGTGTATGTTTTCAATGTTTTGCTCTATTTCATGTGTGGTGTGAAATAATGCAGTAGCTAAAGAAAAAAATAATTCAACATTGGAAATCAAAACCGTTAAAAAACAAGCCGTTTTTATCCTACGAATTTTGTGACGACGTTTTATGACATAATCAATGACACACAACTGCGACATTTACACCAAGACAACCCTATAATAAACATTTGATCAACCACTTCGTATTATTTTTGTTCATGTTCACAAAGGTAAATGAAGGGAAGGGAAATATTACAAGTGCTGAAGGTTTGTGCACTAGGTGAAGCGAATTGATTGTGAACGAATTTCCTGATTCCAGCGTAATATTATAATAGACAACAAGCGCTGTGATCTTTAGAAATGGGTGCTTTATTAAAGCCAGTGTATTATTATTATTATTATAGTAGAGTCAATGCAAACACCATCAACCCATCAACCCATCGTGTCACCAGAATGAAAACTTGTGGACAGGGGTCGATTAGTTAGGAGAGGAGGCATAAAAAGACATATGTGACCCGATTTCCAAACCTGTTTCAATGAACGAACTAAGATAATCTAATCTGGCTTCATGTTGACAGAACGTTTGTTTTCCTTTTGGCCCAAATAAACCGGCGCTTCCAAAGTCATTATGACCTGTTACATTGAATACCACTGAAGCCAAAATACGATTAGTCATGACCTGAATGCTTTCATTGAGGTACAATTGATTTTTCTCTCTATATACAACATGTTTCAATAGATGTAGTGTGGAATTTTAAATTCCACCCACTGCACATGCCCCTCATTCAATGCCCGTACCTTCAGAAAAGTACTAGAGGTGACACGATGGGTTGAATCCACTATAGTAATGTTACTGATGACTGGTATGGTGCTATATATAGTGGTAATTGTGTGGGACTGGTCATGTTGGATCTTATGACACTGCCAATCATAAAATTCTTATAGACAAGCTTAAAGGTTGTAATTTAGACTATTGTATTGGATGGTTTAAGATTACCTTGAAATAAACTCATGACCAAATATTAAATGGTTTCAAGTAAATAAGCTGTCGTTGTGGTATCCCGCAAGGAAGTCAATATTGAATCCGCCTCTTAAGTTATCTTTTATATTCATGATCTCCAAACATGTTTCAAAAGATAAAATCGTAAGTATGTATGCGGATGATACTGCAATACGTTGATGAATCTTAATAATGATCTTTGTAAAGTTAGCAAAAGGCTTGCGCGCAATAAGTTGAGCCTTAATATCAATAAAACAGAACTTCTTATTCTTGGTTCCAGACAGAAACTGGCTAAAATTAAAAACGATTCTGACATCCAATGTTAATATTAGTGGGTAACTAAGCGTTGTTGTGAATTCTTGCAAACACGTCTTGCTATGACAATGGATAGAAAACCTTCTTGGAACGCCATGTTCAGCATAACTATAGTCAAAAAGCTGGGTCTTGTATGCTTAACAAAGTCAGACATTATGTTCCTATGTGCACACTGAAAATGCTATACATAGGCAGACTATAGCATTTCCCCCCATTTTTGGTTACTGGTTTTAATATGAATGGACATTATATTGTTCACTCCCCAACCAAAAGTTCAAAAGTTGCAGAACAGGCTGCAAAGATTATTACCGGGGTTCAAGATATGACTCTAGTACTGTGGCTTTAAGTGAATTTAACGGGAAACAACTTTAACTATGTTCAGAATCATGAATAATCAGGCGCCTAATTCTCTTCTCAATAGATTTCATGTTAAAAAGTTTCTGGCTATGATTTCCGGGGATCCAAGGAATCTACCATCCGAAGCACAACCGAACTGAAAAAGTCGATTTCATACAGAGGCGCCTTATGGAATTCTCTTTCCGATACACTAAAATTTGCGTGCAATATATACCATTTCAAAGCGAAATAATACACGAATTCAATTGATCGTAGGTTACTGCAACTCTGTTTATGGAATCATGTTTTTTGTATTAGTATTTTGTTTGTACATATCATAATTCGTTTTATATTATATTTTTAACCATTTGGTATTTTATTTTATTGTCCACTAATGAGATTTTATATGCACACACACCCACACACCACACACAAAACACACACACACACACGCCACCCACCACACACACACACACAACACCACACACACACACACACACACACACACACACACTACACAGAAGACCAAGTGTAAGTCATAAGAAGTTTGGTCGTATGTTTGCATCTTAAACAAAAGCTCATGAAAAACACTTTTTAACATTAATGTGACACCACTACTAGTAAATGCCTGCTGACATGCGTGCTGCTTTAAGCAGCTTTTTCAAGTAATTGATGGTATGTACCAATCCTCTTGATCTTAAAACTCTTTACCTGGACACAACTACTTCTCCATGGTGCCACCTCTCTTTGTTTTGATCTGTTTACAGTGGATGAAGTTCTAGAAACTCTGAAAAATCTTGATGCTTTCCAATCTCCCGGACCTGAGAAAATCTTCATTTTCTTGAAATCATGTTGTCATGAGCTTGCTCCTGTATTGTGTGATTTGTTTTATTCTTTGTTCAGAAAAGGTGAAGTTTCCAAAGGCTTGGAAAGAAGCTATGTTGTTCCTGGTAGAAGGTGGTGATAAGCCGAAAAGATGATGTAGGCAGTTACCGTCCTGTCTCGACAGGATTTTTGTTGCACGGTCTATGGGCGAAGTTAATTTCTGTTTCGTCTTATGAAAATGTAAATGAACATAATATTTGTCAGATACCCCCCGTTTGGGCTTTCGCACTGGGAGAAGCGCGCAAATGTTCGTTAAATTCTTTCATCTTCTTAAGCACATCTCTTGATGATCGTACATGAATCGCGATGATTCTTTGTTTTCAGCTCTGCATTTGACAAAGGAGACCACAACATTTTACTCTCAAAAACCTCCAGTCATTGGGGGCATCCGAGGTGTCTTTCAGTGGATTGTCAAAACTTTATCTCAGGCGGAAGCAGAGGGTTGTTGTTCAGGGTGCAGTTTCAGAGTGGCTGTTCATGTAACTCAGGTGTCCTAAGGGCTTTGTTCTTGGTCCTATTTTCTCTTACTTTTTGTCAATGATTTACATGATGTTGTTCTTGTCTGCCTGTCTTTCAGTTTGCAGAGATTCACCAATACTTCGTCATATTTTTAGTGAACGTGATCATGATGTTCTTCAGAATGATATTCACAAACATCTTTAATGGATATTCTAAAGTTGCTCTCAATCTTTCTAAGTGTTCCGTTATGCACATGACTAGATCTATGTCTCCTGATTATTGTGATCTTTACATATGGGTGAGAGTATACTTGCTGAAGTTAATAATTCCCAAATTACTTGGTGTTACTTCCAGTAGGGATATTCCTTTGGCTCTCATATAGCTGCAATTTAAAGTAAGGTTTCAAAACTCTGGCTTCATCATTCAGATTGCACAAGAAAGATGTCTTCTATGCACTGATGAACTCTACAAAGCTATCATCGTGCCCCATATTTTTACTGGATGTGTTGCCACCTCATAAAAGGAATCAATTGGAAGGTGAGAGAAAGTGCAACAGAAAATTACAAGACCTTATTCTATAAGCAATCACCCCAAAGGAGGATGCTCGACCACCTTACTTGAGCAGACCTTTTGATTTGAATCTAGTCAGGCTTGAAGATGCTTCAAAACCAAGGAGGTTCTGGGTTTAAGATTTTACATGATTTGAACCCTACTTTTTTAATCTTTGATTCAACATAGAATATTGCAGAGTACTAGGCTTTTGCACCAATCTGGAAGGACTTCCTCTTTCTTCAATCTATGTTTATTTCACTTCTTACGGTCTTTGGAATGATATCCCATCTAATTTGCGTGCTGTCAATATCTTTTTTAGCAAATTTAAAGCAGGCTGTAAATCACTCTTTTTCGGTGTTTAATTTAATATGTTAAAAAAGGTAGTGGTTTTGTAAATTTTTTATGTCCATTTTGGAAACCCACTTTGATATAAGAAGGGTAATGTTGGCTTTTTCAATAAGTTACACATTCGATGATTTTTTGGTTCATTGTGCAGAACATTTGCCTGGCTATTCTTTTGGGTTCCTATTAATCAATCTTGCTCGTTGTGCATGTATCTTTGTTTCTCTTTGGATATGAGAAGGCACATTTGTGATCGGTTTTTATACAACCCATTCCTGATCCAGAATTAAACTTTGCTTTTGCTTTGTCAATTTTGTTGTATTATATCTATTTATCATATTCTGTTTCATGTTTTGCAAGTTATTCAAATAAATATTATTATTATTATTTTATTATTAGAGAGGAGAGAGAGAGAGAAAGTTATCGTAGAGAAAAGTTGATGCGCGTAGAGGGTGGCATGGATGAACGATGACAATTGCGGACGGCGGAGGGGTATGGTAGTCGTATTATCCCTAGGTGATGCTGGAGTGGTTTGCTACCCCTCCCAAACATGCGTGCTGGGGCCCATGGGGGTTTTGTGTGGGTAAGCGGGCTATATGGCATGGGTTTTATGTGGGCTATTCCTAATAATGGGGCCCATGTGGGTTGTAAAATGGGTACCCTTCATAAGTTATTCATGCAAAAATATAACAGAGTTAAAAGGAACCAAAAACACTACAACATGTGGAGATGAACAAAGGGCCAATGGCCAGACACGTCCACCCCCTAAAAATAAAAAAAAAAAAACCCCAAAGAATCAAAATGGTAATACACAGATCATAACTCTACAATACTCATAACGATCACTCATGACAAAGCCACACACAGCAATTGATCTAAAAGACTGAAATTACTCATAATTAAAAATTAAGTCACTTGGTAATTGCTTACGGAGTGTACCACAGCATTCCGAATTTAATATTATTCATCCAATGATTCAGAGGCATAGGTCCAGCAGAACGAACAGTTTTTGAAGCAAAAGTAGTTTTATTCGTAGTCAAGTTAATAATGTTGGCAAATCGTGTGTGATGGTATTGAATGTTTGCTGTTTTGAAAAATATGTGTTCAAATACTCTTTGGTAGCATATTGGTGTTTGTAGTGTTTGTACATAAAATGTTACCCAATTCTAGATTCTCCTTCATAATATTTAACATTTGTATTGGCAAAAAAAGGTTTTCAGCATGGCATCTGAAGTGACTATTTGATATTATTCGTTATGCAGTTTTGAAGTTTGCAAAAGGTTGCGCGTCCAATAAAGTTTGAGTTAATATCAATAAAACATAACTTCTTAGTCTTGTTCCAGACAGAATGGCTAAAATTACGATCCGACACAATGTTAATATTATTGTACTCAAAGCGTGTGATTCTTGCAAACACGTTGCTATTAAATTGATGAAACCCTTTCTTGGAACGCCATGTTCAGCATAACTAGAGGTCAAAACTGGTGTCTGTATGCTTAACAAAGTCGACATTATCGTTCCTATGCCCGGAAAATGCTATAAACTATAGCATACTAATAACATTTCCCCCCATTTTTGCTGTTACTGTGTTTAATATATGGGGACATACTATTGTTAACTCCCAACCAAAAGTTCAAAAGTTGGCAAACAGGGCTGCAAGATTATTACCGGGGTGTCAAGATTGACTCAAGACTGCGGCTTAAGTGCATTTCACTGGAACAACCTTTAACATATGTTTGCCAGAATCATGAATAACAGCGCCTAAGTATCTTCTCAATAGATTTCATGTTAACAAGTCTGGCTAATGATTACGGGGATACAAGAATCCTTACGCATAACCCGGAAGCCGGCGGGGCAAAACCGAACTGAAAAAGTCGATTTCATACAGAGGCGCCTTATGGAATTCTCTTTCTGATACACAACATTGCGTGCAATATATCCCATTCAAAGCGATATCACACCGAATTCAAATTGATCGTCATGTTACTGCAACTCTGTTTTATGGAAGCATTGTTTTTGTATTAGGATTTTGTGTACATATCATAATTCGTTTATATTATATAGTTTTAACCATTTGTTATTTTATCTTTATTTTCCACTATGAGTATTTTATTATATGCACACCACAACACACACACACACACACACAACACAACACGCACACACACACACACACCACACAACAACACACCACACACACACACACACACACACACACACCAGAAATGCAATTAAAGCCAAGAAGTTTTGTGTCTTATGTTGCATCTAAAGGAAATGCTCTGAAACACTTTTTTAACATTAATGACACCACTACTAGAAATCCTGCGACATTGCTGCTGCTTTTAACAAGCATTTTTTCAAGTAAATTTGATGGTATGTACAATCCCTTGATCTTAACTCTTTACCTGACACAACTACTTCTCAATGGTGCACCTCCCTCTTTGTTTGGATCTGTTTACAGTGGATGAAGTTCTAGAAACTCTGAACATCTGATGCTTCCCAATCTCCCGGACCTGATGAATTCTTCCAATTTTCTTGAAATCATGTTGTAATGAGCTTGCTCCTGTATTGTGTATTTTGTTTTACTTTCTTTGTTCAGAAAGGTTGGGAAGTTCAAAGCTTGGAAAGAAGCTATGTTGTTCCTGTTTATAAAGTTTGTGATAGCCGAAAGATGATGTAGGCAGTTACCGTCCTGTCTCGACTAGGATTTTGTGGGCAAGTATGGAGAAGTTAATTTCGTGTTCGTATTATTAAATATGTACATGACATAATTTTGTCAGATAACGGTGGCAGGTTTGGCTTCTCACTGGGAGAATGCGAGCAATGTTTAGTTAAAGTCTTTCATCTTCTTAGCAAATCTTTGATGATCGTAAATGTCATCTTGTTAGAGTATTTTCTGTGATTCAGCTCTGCATTGACAGGAGACCACAACATTTACTCTCAAAACTCTTCATAGGGCACCGATGTTTGTCTTTCTTCAGTGGATTCAAAACTTTCTCTTCAGCCGAAGCAGCGGGTTGTGGTTTAAGGGTGCAGTTTCAGAGTGGTGTTCTGTAACCTCCGGTGTTCCTCAGGCTCTGTTCTTGGTCTATTTTCTTTCTTACATTTTTGTCAATGATTTAACTTATGTTGTTTCTTCTCCTCCCTTTCAGTTTGGCAGATGATTCACAACAATACGTCGTCCTATTTTTATGAAATTGATCATGATGTTCTTCAGATATATTCACAACATCTTTAATTGGACAGTCTTAATAATTGCCTCTCAATCTTTCTAAGTGCTCCGTTTTGCACATGACTAGATCTATGTCTCCTGATTATTGTGATCTTTACATGATGGGTGAGAGTATACTTGCTGAAGTTCATTTTCAAATTACTTGGTGTTACTCATCCATTAGGTACTTTCCTTTGACTCTCATATAGCTGAAATTTCAAGTAAGGTTTCAAACTGTCTGGCTTCATCCTCAGATGCACAGAAATATGTCTTCTAATGCACTGATTACCCTCTATCAAGCTCTCATCTTGCCCCATACTATTTACTGTGCATTTGTTTGGGCACCTCAATCAAGGATCATTTGGATAGGTTTAAAGAAAGTGCAACAGAAATTCCAAGGATTTATTCTATAAGCAATCCCAAGAGCGGATGCTCGTCCACCTTACTTGAGCGGACTTCTTGATTTGAATCTAGTCATGCTTGAAGATGCTTTCAAAATCCAAGTCGTGTTCTTGGTTTTAAGATTTCATTATTTGACCCCTACTTCTTTTAATTCTTTGATTCACATATCATATTGCAGATACAGGCTTTTGCACCAATCTGCAGGGACTTCCATCTTTCTTTCAATTCTATGTTATTCACGTCTACGTCTTTGGAATTAAATCCCATCTGATTTTCGTTCTGTCAATAATCTTTATAACTTTAAAGCAGGCTGTAAATCACACTTTTTAGGTGGTTTAAATTTAATATGTTAAAAAATGTAGTGTTTTTGTAAATTTTTATGTCTCATTTTGGAAACCCCTTTGATATAGACAGGGTAAATTGTTTGCTTTTTCAATCAGTTTACATTGACTTATTTTTTTTCATTGTGCAACATTTGCATTTCCTATTCTTTTGGTTTTTCCTATTAATCAATCTTGCTCGTTGTGCAGTATCTTTGTTCTCTTGGATATGAGATCACATTTGTGATGGTTTTTTATACAACCCATTCTCTTATCCAGACTTACTTGCTTTTGCTTTGTCATTTTTGTATGTAGTATATATATTTATCATATTTCTGTTTTCTGATTTGCAAGTGAATTCAAATAAATATTATATTATTATTATTATTATTAAGAGAGAGGAGAGAGAAAGTTATCGTAGAGAAAAGTTGATGCGCGTAGAGGGTGGCCAAATGAGGTGGAAGATGACAATTGCGGACGGCGGAGGGGTATGGTAGTCGTATTATCCTAGTTGATGCTGGGGTGGTTTGCCTACCCTCCCACATGCCGTGCTGGGGCCCATGCATGTGGGTTTTGTGTGGTAGGCGGGCTATAGTGGGCATGGGTTTTTATGTTGGCTAATTCCTATGGCCAAATGTGGGTTGTAAATGGGTACCCTTTCATATCTTTTCCAGCAAAAGATATATACAGAGTTACAAGGACAACAATACAAATGGTGGAGATGACAAAGGCCAATGGCCACACGTCCCACCCCCTAAAAATAAAAAAAAAACAAGAATCAAAAGGTTCCACATACACAGATCATAACTCTACATACGCTAACGATCACTCATGTGACCATCACATCACATCAATGATCTAAAAGACTGAAATTACTCCTAATTAATACAAAATTAAGTCACTTTGGTATTGCGTACGAAGTGTAACACAGCCATTTACGAATATTTAATATTATCATCCAATGAATTCCAGAGATTATGTCCAGCAGAACGAACAGTTTTTTGAGCAAAGTCGTTTTCTTTTTTCAATTTAATAATTGTTTGCAAATCGTGTGTGATGGTCATGAATATTTGATCGGTTTGGAAAAATATGTGTCAAATACTTTTGGTATCATATTGGTGTAGTGTTTGTACATAAATTCACCCAATTCTAGATTATACATATCTATATATTGTAACCATTTGTTGTATTGGCAAAACCAAAGTTCAGATGGCTCATGAATGACTATTTGATCTTATTCTTAGGGCACGTTTTTGATTTGAACAACTTTTTATCCCAAGTAGTTTTAACATGCATTTCCAACGATTACACCATAAATTTATATAAGGAAATTATGACATAGAGGGAGCGTAGAATCCGCTCGGGCAGGAAGTTGTTTCAATTTTGTTGAGCATACCATATTTCGTGACTTACTTCGCTGGGCAGCACATATGATGTTTTCCATGACGGTTCTATCTATCAACACACCCAAGAACTTTGTTTTGTCCACTGCGAACAAGCTTTATTCCATCTAAAAGTAACATTAAATTTACATAATACCATTTGTTCTTTGTCGGGTTCCCATACTCATATAATTTGTTTGCTTGCATTTAATTGATAATTTGTTGGCTTTAAACCATGTATGATTTCATCTAACTCATTATGAATTAAATCTACGTTGGTTGAATAGATCGTTTATTTGATATAGAACCCATGATGGTTTTATGCCTCATGTGCCCCCATGTGGGTTATGTATGGGGCATGGTGGACTTGGGTATCATGTGGGCTACTCCTGATGGGCCCCATGTGGCACCCATATGGTGTTTTATTGGGCTTACTTGTGTGGTCCCATGTGGGATTAATCTGGGCTACCCATCAGTGGTTTTACCCAAGTTAAATGGTCAGTGGGGCCCAATTGGGTTTCCACTGGTTCATGGGCTTACTTGGGCCTGTAATTACATGGGCTTTTCTAATGGGGCCATGAGTGTGTTCAATGTGTAAACTGATAGGCTTCTTTACCTTGGGCTTTATTGGGTTTCTAAATGTGCCATTTGTAGTGGTTTTCAATGGGTCCAATGATGAGTTTCTTTACTTGGGCTTTAAGTGGGTTTCCTAGATTGGGGCCATTTTATGTTTTCATGGTGTCAATATGGGTTTTTCTTTACTTGGTCTTTAATGGGTTTCCCAAATGGGGCCATTGTAGGGTTTTTCAATGGGTCAATGATTGAGATTTCTTTAATTGAAGCGTTAATGGGTTTCCTAAAATGGGAGCCATTGTAGGTTTTCAATCGGCCGGCTGAGTATATTTTCTCATATGCAAGGATGGCATTTCCAGGGCTGCCATTTTGAGTCCCAGTTTTGGGTAAAATGTTTTTATTTTCCATTCTTTTGTATCAAATAAATTATCTAACTTTATTTAATAGGTCAATAAACTCACCCAGTCGATATGAAGGCCTCATAACGTACAAGTTTAATCATTTTAACTTCAACAATACTTTAAATGAATCTATTTTGATGGCCATTGTCAGTAAGTACAAGTGGTCGACTGGAGATTTAGAGCAGTAGACCTTAAGATCATGAGGTTCCCGGTTCCGAAATCCAACCAAGGTAAAAGTAATACATATTATAACCGTTAGTTATGAGATGCAAGTGATGCCTAATGATAGTTGGAATTAAAAACAATAAAAAAAATAAAAAAAATACTTCTTTTTTTCTTTAATTAAAGCATATAATTAGCCGTTAAAGGCATGTGATTGTACTTGGCCCATAAGGGCCCCATAAAGCACCCATCTACTGCCCAAGTAGATAACCCACGGGGGACCAACGGTTCCCGGAACGACCAAAAAAAAAAAGAAAAAAAGAGGGGCCCCACATGGGCTGCCATTTGGGGCCCAGGAAACTGGGCCAATGCGGACCCAATATTGGAACCTTGCCTCAATGTTGGAAAAAGGGGGGGGTAGTAGTAGAATTTGTTGTAGTGGCGGGCCCACTGTTGTGCAGAAACACCCGGGTGCCGAAATACCCGGGTGCAGAAACTAGCTTCCCTCCACTCGGAACTGCCGAAATTTTTTTATACCCGGGCCTCGGCCCAGAGGAGAAGGGGAGTGGAAAATAACGCGCTGTTTAGGTAGAGCACGGGGTTATGCATTTGTGATTTTATGGACAATCCTACAATGAAACTCATTACAAAAATCAGGCTTCAGGCATTAGAAAAGCATGTAGGTACTAGTAGACGTAAAATACGATACTGTAACGCCAAAAGCACCCACATAGACCCATGAAGACCCCTTGCTAAACGTTGGTTTAGCATGGTAGCCGAATTCGGAAAAAACAAATGTATTCGCTTGATATACAAATGGCTCACATTGAAAGGTCCCCCTTAGGCCGGTTGCAACACGGGTTAGGTTAGGGTTGGGGTTGTTATAGGGCCTATAGGCCCTAGGGTTAAGATTAGGATTAAGATTAGGTTAGGTTTGGTTATTAGGTGTGCCAGGATTAGACCCCGGGATTAGACCTATGTGATTTTCTACTTCACAAATAATAAGGGGTTATGTGATTTTATTTTTTTTTCTGATGGGGGGGGGGTCATGTCAAATTTATTATTCAGTAAACCAAACACCTATCTGCATCAGCAGTAAATCATATGATGTACCTAATTGTGTGTGTGGGATGGCCGATGGGTGTATGGGTTCTATGCAATAGGGCCTATAACTTTACATTGGGGGTTATGCAATTTTCCAAACACATTTTTCAATTTCTGCGGCCCCCTCCCTTGTAAATAATGAACGGGCCCTAAATTATCAGTTTAAAGCGTATCTTAGCCTGTCGTACGAGCTGAGTCAACTGAACACCTATTTCGTGTCATCCTGTGTCCGTACAGCCAATTGACAAAAGAACTTAGTTACATCCAACAACCGCACGCTGTAATAAGGATCCCTCTGTGCCGAACTACTGGGATAACCCATTGTTTCGGCAAGTAACCCTGCCGTTCGGCAGGGTAATGACGTAGCCCGCATTTTCGGCACGAATAATTGCCGAAACACCGGGCGTTTCGGCAGATACCCCTGCCGTACGGCAAGGCCATCTGCCGAAAGACCGGGGGTTTCGGCATAGCCCGGTATTTCGGCGCAGCAGCACTTGGATATCAGTTCGGGTCGCTTGTTGAGTAGTCTGCGTTTGTCGGCATTGATGATAGCCAGCTTCTCGGTGAGGCAGAGGTCGCATTTCTTGGTTCCGCTGGAGTACGGTCGGGCGCTGGATACGATTGACCATGTGATGTCGTACGGTTGGTTGCTCTTCTTGAGCTGCCACACGTACTTGGGGAGTTTGTGCTGTTCTGGTGCTTTTCATTTCTGAAGGATGTCTGGTGGTTCTTGAATCTAGTCTTGAAAGATGGTTCCGTCAGTCCGATGTAAAGTTTGGTTGAGTCCCCGTTGGCTACTTCGACTTCGGCGCTGTAGATGATGTTAGGTTTCAAACAGTTTCCTTGCAGTGGGCACAGATCCTTGTTGCGGCAGTTACATCCATGTTGTGTAGGTGGATTATCATTTGCGGTGATGGGTTCTTGTTGTGGGTTTTGATGATACTAGCGACGTTGGGCATGCAGCTGTAGCTGATCTTGACGGTGTTCCGGTTGAATATCTTGTTGAGTTTGGATCCGGCTGGGAAATGTTTGTCGATGAGCTTGAGGAATGATCGTCCGATGTTGGTGGAGACGTTCTTGCTGAAAGGCCGGTTGAACCAGGTGATGTTACGTTTACGAAGCGGGTCGTCCTGTTGCACGGTTCTTTGTATGTGAGTTCCCCGTTGTATCCGCTGGTCTTCAGAGCGTCGTTGTAGAATGCTGATGCGTTGTCGAAGGTATCTTTGTCGTATGAAATTTCTCATATACGTCTGCTTATGGAGGCTGGTAGGTCTTGATGATGTTCGGCGGGTGGTTGGAGAGCGTGTGGATGTAGACTGGGCGGTCGTTGGGTTTGCGGTATGGGTAGTATTTGCCGTTGTCTAAGTTGAGAGTGATGTCAAGGAAGTTGGTGACTTTCAGGTTGCAGTCGGTGGTGATGTTGAGGCCGAGATCTC
>JAMKCH010048933.1:0-11302 GCA_023653785.1 Ophioderma brevispina
AAGCCATCCACTCCTGGACTTTTTGGGTAAGTCGCAAAGTTGCCCAATGAAGATTTACCCACAGAGATGACCTATTAAATGCTATTTGTGACCATGTTGATTAAAGGGATTAACAGAGATAATGCGAGAGACTCCCTTTTTTTTTCTTGCCAAAAAAATGTCAAAAAGAATTTTTTACTTAAAATCAGGGATAAGTGTGTACAATTCTATGATGCTTTAATGTAGAACAAACCACCAAATAATGAAAAAATAAAAGTATTGAGGAAATTAGTTCATACCCGTTTGTCCGTAAATGGACATACAGCGATGGCGGCTTAACATCTACAGAAACAGCTGATTTGGTTTACACCAGTACAGAATAACAAGGCGAAAGCGTATTTACGCGATGCGTCCCCGCCGAATAACGCGATCACTAAGTGACACCTAAATGCACCCGTCCACCCTTATTTTTGGCCATCACTAGCTGGCCAAAAAGAACTTGGAAAAGAATCTTAAATCAGAATGCAAAAAATCCAGGGAAAATTCACTAAATGTAGTAAAAATATGATAATTTACTCAATTTGGCAAACAGATTTTGAAAAAATAGGCTGTGACCACATTTTAAAGTTGGGACCCAACGTGGTGGAAAAAGCGGAAGAATTTTTCTTTTTTTTTTTTGGAGAGAGAAACATTGAATTTTACGTATTTTATCATTTCCAAGAAAATGTAAACAGGCTGGCAACCAGAAGAAATGACCCACGTGGGTAACAACCAGGAAACTCTAAAGAAATGTGCCAAAATCTTAATTCAGGTTGAGACTCAGGCCCTACTCACCAAATTAATCATTATACGCCTTACAGAATCCTGAAACAATTGTACACAGCCTGCGTGGAAAATTATAAAGTATGCAAATTAGGATACTTAATTAAGCATATTTTACACCCAATATATTTTAATCAGGCGAGCGAGACCTCATCAACCGGCTTCTTTCCACCAAGGTACATCATATACGCCTTACGAACTCTGAAAACTTGTACACAAGCATTGCGGGAAAAATTCATAAATATGCCCAATTAGATACTAATTAGCATATTTCCACCAAAATCTAATCAGGTTGAGAACTCATCAACCTGCCTTCTTTCCACCAAGTTAATCACTGTAAGCCTTACGGAACTCCGATAATAAATTTGTACACAATGTTGACAGTTTCTGCTGCAAATTGACCTTGTTCCTGACCTTTTTTTTCCCCCTTACCCCCTGACAGACGCAAGGGAGGACCCTGGGGAAATGATTACATGGTGGTAGGGGTATCCCCTCCTACAATATACCAAGGTTTGGCTATTCTAGCTCACCAGAAAAAAAGATATGGCCCAAATGTTCCCGGGTTAACATTTTATCACGGACATTACGGACGGACATACGGACGGAGACCATTTGATAGTCCCCTCCCGACTTAGTTCGGCAGGGAATAAAGATCAATCATGTTTTATTTGAGTGTCAAACTATCAATCATCGTGCACAATATTACGCTTAAAATCTGGATATTCACACTGGAAAGGCCTTTTGATCACAAGTCGGAATTTTGATACGCACGTATAGAATCTACGAATAGATAAAAAGTACTGCCTTGTCGTTAATAAAATGATTCAAGCCAACCACTTGCAGGTTATGTTCGCATATCCAGAAGTAACTAAGGAAGTGATGTCATAGCTTTCCCACAGCTATTGTGCATGCGCGTCGCGCACGCCGACTTGTACGCTCGCGATACAGCTCCGGCCTACTGCGATTCGAACGTTGAAGACTGCTGAAAGATCTGACGTCACTCCTTAGTTCAGGCCAGGCGAAGTTTAACAATGGAAGGCAATTTCATCCATTCATGGGACAATTTAAAGAAACCATTAAAAATTGCCTAAATGCACTATTGAAAGTGCCCCATGGATTGCTTAATTAATAAAGCTATAATTTTTTATTACAGAATGAGCTGGAGTATGACACATCTCAATGGAGGGCCATGAATTGACACTGAGGAGGGGAGGGATATTCTACTTTTTTGTGGCGAGAAAAAAACAAATTTTTGTTCCACTTAGTTTCTAGTTTAAAATTTTGCATTCCCGATCCGATTTTGAAAGATTTCTCCCTTTGAAAGTCCATATTCCGCCTATTCTTATTCCCCCTCTCACTTATTTTTTTTGTGGCAGCCCAGCTATAGCTGGCAGGACCACTTAGCCCACTTTCCGTTGTGCGTGGTAGGTAGGTGTGTGTTTTTGTAGGATGTGGGTGTCAAAAATGTTAAGTTTTTCATGGGCGGCCCACAGCTTATTCTTTGAATATAGCGAGCGCGAAAGCCGAGAAACCGCGAAATTCTAGTTTTAACTATCCTCAAACCCATTCCCCAGCATAAAAAATAACCCCCTAACTAAGAGGCACCCTCAATCTTTTCAATGTTTGAGTTTTAGGTATCTTGGTTTTGTTAAAATGAACTAAACTACTTCAAGTGGTTCATATAAATGATATTAGGTGGGATAACAATTTTTTTTATTAAAATTGAGCCGTAACAATTTCCATAATCAAACTTTATTTGGACATTTTTGGTTGCATTACAATGGTACAAAGTGGTCACGAAAGCAGGGCGACATAATTTCCTAGAACCACTTTTTTAAGGGTCAATTTTCTGTCTCTTTGTACTTCTGGTATACAATCTGTTGTTAGGAGCAAAACCAATGTTTTTATATGTTAATACTTGCCACAAACAAAAGCTCATGGTATGGTTGATTTGCCCAAAAAGATTCTATAGCAGGTAGTGGGCTGAGTGGGTTTTGGAAACCACTTAACAGGAAAAATGTGGTACCCTTCTAACAATTATATATCAATACACTGAAGGATTAGTAGTACTTCCGTCATCCAGGTCAATGAAATGAAATCATGTGTGAAACGTTCAATGGGTTTTGCCCATATTGGTATGGATGGGCAAAACCTATGTGTTTCAGTCCTGTTGGCAAGTATTCAGTTTTGACAAAATTAATTGAATGCATTTGTCATGGTGAACCATAATTGTGCCAAAGAATGCGTGCCATGGTTCATGCTGCTATGGCAACTGAAGTTAAAATGTCCAAAATATCTAGGAAGGAGTTTTCTAATTGTTAAAAATGTAAACTGAAATGTGTTTCGGGGGTCACTGCGATTCCTGTAAAGGGAGATGCCTGATTTGAGTCTATCAAAATGATTAACTTGATAGAATGGCCTTCACCGAAAAACCCCATCTGTAAAGTTCGCGCGATATTTGCCGTTTTTTTAAGTTAGAGCTAAAAATGTGTTTGTAATCCCATAGAGTACGTGGTACAATACAGTGGTCGACCCCCTGGGGCCTTCTTTTCGTCCTAACATCCAAACCAAACACCCTTTAGCCTAAGATTCACAGGGTAAATGAGACCCTGTAGTTTCTTCTGATAGCAAAATTTTGACCTCTTCAGTAAAATCTGGGGCCTGGGGACAATGCTATTAGCGATCGGGCCATGGTACCTTTAAACTTGATTTAAGCTCATATTAGTGTTATTACTTTTTTCCAAAGTTTGTGTTAGAAGTTTTATGTTATTTCTTAAAAAAATGTTTAAAAGGTAAACTTGGGGAATTGCCAAGGGACCCAATATATTATAAAGTATGTTTCAGTTCAATTTTTTAACTTTTTTAGATATTTTGAAAAGTAGCACCTGTGGTGCACCAAAAAAAAAACCAGGAACAACAAAGGTATAATTTGGGCATGATTTTTATTTTTTTTCAAAGTCGAGATGATTTGAATTGTCGTTTTGATGCAGTAAACTTTTATGTGTAGGTATCTAGTCCCATAGGATTAATGTGGATAAAATAGAAATCGAAGATCTGAAATTTGATAACAAGTTGTGATTCTAAATGAAGGAAATCAATTGAGCTTAACAGTGTAGTATGTGGACAAGCATATGCCCCCCCAAACACATGATTGGTTAGAATAGAATATTTGAGGGTGCCTTCTTTAATGACACACACCACTTTTTATGTTGTGTAACGACTTTCACTGAATGACCCCTAGTTCAGATAAAGGACACTATCAGTGATTTACAAATTTTTTTAAAATTTGCAGGAATCGCTTCAAAGTGAAAGACGAGTCTGTAGACTTCTCATAAGTTAGTTTCCAGCTGTAGAATGAACCACAGAAAAGGAAGAAAACGGCAGGTGTTCCAAGATACGATTCCCATTAAAATTACGTGTTGTAGTAGTGTCCGAACGGGACAGTAATGACTTAAAATCTCGATTTGTCCTTATTAGGTTGCTTCTGGTCTTATCATTTGCCCAGGGGGGTATGGTAGGCTACCTGTACTGTTACAACATGCAAAAATTGATTTTGCTGGATTTTTTCGATTTCTGATTAGCAAATCAACGATAGTGTTCTTAACGTTGTTCAGACTGAGCACTGCCAATCATACTGTCAAGCCCCATACCACAGCAGCCAACAAAGTCCCGCTGTGCATGGATTACACCAACACCAGGGTCCCGTACGGCTGCCATTTCAAACCTGACATTTACTTCGCTTTCCCAAGAAACATCGATGACCGTGTAGGATTTTTTTTTGTTAAAATGATCCTTTTAGACCACACGAAACCATTCAACAGAAAAACTTTTAAACCTGTCCATTATTTTTGTTTTAAAAACCGCATAATTAAACCGAATATCAAATTTTCAACAGACGCCTACAAAGCTGTTGAGAGACTCTGATTTGGACAATGACACTCATAACAATTAGCTCAGAGGGTGTTGTCGGCTGCTGTGAGCCAATACATGAGATTATCTTTATTGGGGTGTGTGAATTCACAAAAACTGTACCTTTCCACGCTGTGGAATTTGGGGTGTATGTGACTACCACTGCTCCTTCTCCAAGTGGCCTCATTCCCCATTGCTTCCAAATTAATGATACCCCCCCACACCCATAGTAAATTGTTTTTGGTTCTATGATCTCGATTTTGGTACTTTCTGGTTCTATATTAGACCCATGAAAGTCAATTCCGAGTCTATCGTTCCTTTTTCCTGGTTGAGGGACTTTTTCGATTCACGATTCATTATTGACCTAACTGTGTGCAAAAAATAGAATAAATAAATGCACAGAAGAAATTTTCACGAAAGGTAGGGCCGCAGCAAAAAGCCTGCTTTTTGCTTCAAAGTTATCAAAAATATGTTTTGAACACAAACAAAAAAATGTTTCCAATTGCTACAAATGGTGAATGCGACGCAATTTTGTAAATAATAATCGACTTTGGAAATCTGAATTTTGACGCAGGTATTTTTAGTCTCCAAAAACGCGATGCGGGGCGAGGTAAACGATTAACTCAGAACGATTTCTTGCGCTTAGCTAAGATTACAAACTGGGGCATATTGATCCATATGCCTTGTTCAATCAACGTGCTAATCATGTAATGAACCAATCAGAGCTACTGTAAGAAAAGGTGGTAGACTCGGGGGGGGGGGTCAATTTGATTTCTGGTGCCTAGAAAACAGTGCCCTGTCTGTAAATCTTTAGAATAAACAGTTTTGAACTTTGAAACATGGGACTAACTATATTAGCAAATGTATGAAGTGTTCTGACCTCACGTAGGTTGTTCACCAGTCATTTTCCAGTGGTGGATTAATGGGAAAAGGCCCCATGTCAGCAGCGCTTAAGGTGGGCCCCATTTAGCATCAAGAAGAACAAACGCAATATTGCACTTTAGTGCAAATAAAGGTGGGTGGGAGGGGGCCCTGAGAGCATTTTTGTAGGGGGGCCCTGTCAGCAGCTGTCGACACTGCTGACCTCTTAAATTCCGCCAGTCATTTTGAGTGAACACTTTGCAAAAAAATTAACCACCACGTAAAGGATAATGTAATTTCACTAGTTCTATAATCTCAAAACATGCAAATTTGACCAAAAATCCTTGTTTCTAAAAAGTCACCCCAATGCTTATAACACAATCTCATGGCTACATGATTTAAAACATGTTTTTAAAAGAATGGTTTCCTGGCAGGGGGAGGGAGTTGTCCCATGTTGACTTGAGAAATCTAGCAAAATCACTTTTTATTGATTTATTCAGAAGTGTTTCCAAACAGAACTCAATATTGCTAATTAAGGTTCACCTCCAAGAACAGCACCAGGGAAAGATTTATGGGACGAAGTCCGACTTGGGGATGCAGGAGGAAACCAAGTCACAGAAGAGAGAGAAAATAGATACATATAAAATTTAAGGACAAGGAGTAGATCATTGGATTTATGTCAAAACCACAATTTATTGGAATGGGCCCGCTTGCTAATTTGTACCAACATTTTTATTACCATGCAAGTGATGTTACTCTGTACTTTGATGCACTTGTAGATACTTGTTCATGGGAGACTAAATGTGTTCTTTAATCTGCAAAAAAATTTTTCCATTAAATGAAACCCATCCTCCCAAATTACTAATTTTGTCTCAACTCAACATCAAAATTGTAGATACTACAATTTTGCTGTGTGTGTGTGTGAGTGTGTGTTTGGATAGGGGGCACCTTTTAAACCCCCCCAAATTGTAATACAAATTAGTAGATAAATACTGAAACAGAACCACCATCTGAAATGGTCTAGTTTTGAACACAGTAGGGCCTATAGCATCGGAACAGAATTGGAAATTGATGTGTCATTTAACTGGGCACAGTTAGAGGTGAACTGTCCTGCATAATGTATAGTATTATGAGACAGAAAATCTTAACTTCCAACAAGGAAGCAGCTAGTCTCCTGCTAAGGAAGCAGCTAGTCTCCAACTTCATCCTTTCAGACGATGACACATTGACTGACGTGCAGTCCTAAATCAAGAGGAAGTGATTTTTCAATAGCTATTTTAGGATTATTTGTATTATTGTAAATGCACATAGTTGCATGACTTTGGGAGAACAATTTAAAATAAAAACATGAAAGTACTAGAGCCCAAACACTACAATCTTATATGGAGCATATGCCCAGGGGGGAAGGACGTCCAATGTTCGATATTAGAGTTGGGATTTTGGAGGTTGCTGAGCTCCTGTGGAGCTCTATGGAAAAAATCCCTAAATCTCCATTAATATGCCCGATTGATTCCTCCAAAACCGGTTGAATTCATTCAATTTTTACCATACGGCAAGAAGACATCATTTGAAGCAATTTTGTTCTGCGAACTTTTAGTTCGTAGAAGAAATTTGGAGAAAAATGCATTTGAAAATTCAATTTTCGCGCCATTTCAAAAATCCCTAGACTGCTGAGAACGTTATTTATTCAAATTTAGTCTCATTCTCATGTATATGGGGTCTTACCACCCCTATTGACTCCACGAGGTCCGAGCACGAACGTATACAAACGCACACGAGACTACGGCACTCATGCAACACAACGTATACCCAACGTATTGACAGGGTCTGGCTCATATCGCACCACATTTTGCTCAAATTTCCTTCCAAGGCCAGATTTGTCATAGTTGATCGCATTTTTTTGTGAAGTTAACATATAAGATTCGTTTTATGGGTGTGACTTTTTGCAGTAAACCGTTTTCGCACAGTTATGACAGAAAAATGACCGTATCATGAGCCTTTAACACCATAGAATCTATATACATGTTTACTGTGTATTTATATAGAGTGCTAATTTACGAGAGATGCCAAATAAATCCGACCTTCCCCCTGCACATGCCCAGCACATGCCCAGCAAATTCTACATGGTGTGTTGCCAGTCTTTTCACTCCTGTCAAGCATTGTCTGAACCTGTTCATTTTACAGTTATGATGCCCTCTACTTGACATTTCTATCATACTGCAGATAGATGGCACACTTGTTCATGACAGTCACGCCAGTGTAATTGGTAGAGAAGTCAATAAACTTCTCACACCCAAATACAAGCAGATCAAACTTCAAAGCGCAAAGCGTACTTTCCGGGGTTCTTCAAAGTAGTAGAGTCACGGTAGCATGTACCGGGAGCATGTACTTAATTTTTTTTTATTTGTTTAGCCATTTCTGTTATGTTTAGAACAAAATATATCACAAAACACTCATGAGTTGGCATTTTAAAACATTAAAGCAATATTAGCACATTTTTTGAAGAGCACCCCCAATTTTCAAAATTTGATATTTTTGCACAGCTATGTTGGTAATTGTCTAGAAAACTACACCTGCGAATGAGAATGCTCAAAAATGCGTATTTATCATAAAATGAGCGATTTTTGTAATTAGAATTGGGATGTTTATGTCCGTCCATGATGAAATAGTGCCACCTCAAGAAAATGACCTCTAACTTGACTTGCCTGAACCAATAAAACAATAGATGAGCGCAGATACGTACAAGGCACTATTTCCCGTGTATTTCATATTGGAAGGCCGTTTCCAGCAGCCGTTGAATTATTATCGGTATCCCGATATTATTCTAGTTACAAAATTCCTTCGTTTGCGACACAGACATTGTACAGCTTAACCATTCATTCACACTTAATAGTGTATTTGTCATAAGGGATTTGTAATTATTATCAGGGCTCCCTTTCTCAAGTTTTTACTTGCTTCTGCTTTATCTTATATTTAATTCCATATATGTGTAACATACAAGCTTATGAAAGGTCAATGACCCCAAGTATGCAACCACTTTCAATTATTTAGTGGTATTTTGAAAATTTGACCCAGATGTACAAACAATTGTGTATACGTTGACCTACACATTAAAGGTGCTTGTTCCGATTTTTGTGTTCTCTACTTGATATGAGAGCCTGGCACTTGCACATACACCCCATCAAGTACCGTGGGAAACAAACTTGCGGTTTTGATGGTAGACACAATAATGCATGTTGCATAGCCCTATTCAATACTGTGCTAATATTGATGGTTAACCACTAAAACGGCGGTTTTTTGTTTATATCTTGGGAATGAAATGGATTTGAGGGCTCAAATTTGAGGACGACAATGAGAAAAATACGGCCTTTCATCTGATATCAAAATCGATACTACTTCCGGGTAAATCAGGGGGGTCCCAAAGACAATCGGAACATGCACATTTAATTGCCCATTATACAGCAATGTTGCCATTGACTTCTTTACTCCCTTGGACTTAATGCCCCAACACTGTCAATTGACAATCATTAAGCGCTGAAGCAGCAATGATAGCTCCTCTAAACTGGGGGAGAAGCAGATGACTGCCGACATTTTTCTACATCAAGAGGAAGTTGAATTTTCATATGGCCCCCACTTTAGGTTGTAATTTAAAATGTAGAGTTTGCATGACTTTTAACAATTTTTAACTACAAAAAGATCCACATGTCTAATTTTCAAATACTATTATTCTCCATGGTGCACTATGTGTGTACATGCTCCCCAAGACGGCATAGAAACCTGGTGAACAGCATATGCATAGCAGATGCACTGAATGCTTCCAAGCACAAGGTGGACACACACAATTGATGGCAAGTTACACAGTTACACCACATCATTCAATGCTTTAAAACTCTACCTTGCTGAAATTTCCAGACATTGATAAATGGTTTCCATGTCAGTTGCATTGCCTGTTTGTCAGCTTGTGCAACTGATGATTGGTCAATGGACATGTTTAGAGTACTGAAGTAATCCCGGCTGCAATTTGGGTCATTTTGAGGGAGACTTAAGATATGACCCTGGTGAAAATTATGTTTCTTTAATTTATTTGAATAAATGAATGCCTAAACAGAAAGGTCCGTAAAAAGGACAATCTGCCCTAATGGATTTAGCTTCTGACATTAAATTAGGATGTTATATTTATTTTGATACTTGGAACACTTAACATTAGGATGGGGGGAGGCGGAATCAAGTATTAATGACACCACCAAATATTGTGTCATATGAAACATATTTTTGCTATTAACATTAGGGGGGCGATTATTAACGTTCCATACTTCAGTAATTAGTTACTAAGTTCAATGGTGATGATGATGCGGGGATGACTATTGTTTTCACATCCTCTCCAGTGCATTAACGTAAATAAAATTATCTTTTAATTAGGCCCAAGAGTCATTGCTATGCAGCGAGTCTTTCCACACTAACTTAAAATATAAAAAACATGATTGAAAGTCATAACCGCACGAAGCCTGTTTTTTGTTTTTGTTTGTGCATCTTTATAATGCATACCAGTGCATTAATTCACACTTAAATTAATAAGCTGAAAATACCATCTTCATATTTAATACAAATGCATCTTTAATTATTGCAAATTACAATAGAAAATTGTTACTTTTTGTCATACATATTATATAGTTTAAATGACTATGATGTGAGCTCTGCAAAAAAATATATCACATGAGTGAGCTTTTTTTCTTGTCTTTGTAAAATAAATTCATTCATAGGCCTATCAATAGCAATTCATGGAGAAGGCCTATGTAAACCTTATGACCTAAGGGTGTATTATTAATGTGATTTTAAACTTTCACATAACCACAAAATATGGCTAATTTTAATGGCAATAAATTTTAAATCAATATGGTATTTGTTATTTATAAAATCTTAGTTATTTCCATTTTCAACATCCAAGGAACAGCCAAGTCTTGCTGGTAGTCTATATATTGTAAGTACCCTAATTTTAATCTGCAAGGTGACCTATGTGCTCAAGGTGTCGTGTGTTTTTGCATAGAGGGCTGGAAATCTTTAAACACACACTTTAGTTGAGAGTACTAGTAGCTCCTTGAACTTCTTTTGGTTTCTTCCCTAATATCTCACTTTGTGAAACTTTGCATGTAACTTGACTTTCAATTAAACTTTTTGTGTCAAACGCTAAGACTACATTATAAAATGTTTGTGTAAATCACTCATTATGTTGCTTTGCAAATGGTGGTATACATAGTAATCACGAGCATATTATTTCTCATTGTCCCAATATCAATTAAGCATGTTGTTAAGACGGTCAATTCCACGCAGGTCCATGCATTATATGCAATAACATTGACCCAGATCAAGCAATATGTTATATAAAGACAGTCAATTCCACACAGCCGATGCATGTACCATGCATATGGTACACCATTGACCCAGATCAAAATGTGGGTTTTGCCCTTGGTTGCTGGTTCTAAAAATTTCAGACCTCCACAATGTAAGACAAATTACTGGGGACGAAAAAGTGAACCACCTTGCATGTATTCATCCGCATGATAAATAGTCCAACATGTGTAATAATACTTTGGTGGCAATTCACATGAAGGATGTTCAGCTATCTGCTTTTCATCAATTGTCAAACAGGAAGTGGTCCTTGTTATGTAGAATGGTGGGTAAGTCACAACTTTATACAAAATTCACTAAATACTTATCAATGTAACTCGACTAA
>JAMKCH010048934.1:0-12005 GCA_023653785.1 Ophioderma brevispina
TTCTTGTGGGCTGTAACACTTCCAATTTTTTGGGCGAGTTGGCATATTGAATGAGACTTCCCGCGCACCATCGTCTGGTAAAACTTAGTCTTTCTGTACTTTTTGGAATTCAAAGTACCGTCACAACGGTTTACAACAAATACTCAATTTCCTACACTTGTACTGGTATAACCCCATTTGTACAGATGTGCTATATGGCAATTCCAACATTGCTAATACTCTCAGATTCCTATTACATCACATAGTCTCTGATCACATCCTTTTCTCTTGCATACGCTGAAGGCTTCCAAAAACACCATGTCAGTTTGGCAGCAGCAATGCGCACATCCTGAGATGCCCAAGGAATATCTGACAGACTACACCACATGATTGGCACTCTTAAGTATATATTAAATGTCAACTGTGATATATGAGGTACCAAAGTTTTGGCCTCCTTTTCAGTAAATGTACTCTGAGAACATTAAACATGCATTGTTTGAAAAATAGCACTACAATTTATCACGATTCATGTTGGAACCTGGAACCAGCTGCACTATGGTTACAGGCATGGCCTAAAACAGTGTTTGAGTTTGGTTGATGTAGTCAGCTAAACGAGAATGATGTGGTGTGTAATGAAGATGGCCCCCCACAACTGTGGATTTAGCCACATTTCATTGAAATATGTTCAAAAGTATACAGCACATGACATGTTCTATCACCATGCCATTCTTGTCATGTTCTTAATCTATCACCATGCCATTCTTGTCATGTTCATCAGCATGCCATTTTAGTTTCACATTGACTGATCGATTTAGTCTGTAGAGTGGGTTAATTGAATTTCTCTTCTTACAAGAAAATATGCCAAATATCAATGATCTCATTAATTTGCATAACCTGTCCAAAAATCATACAGCACCTGAATGTTCTATCATGAGAGGGTTTCCTCCATAATTTTTGGCTAACAAAACATCTGATTGATATACATTAAGGTATCGACATGTCGCGTTGGGTCTCCTCTTTTCTTAAAGTGCAACATCTTGCGTTTGAGGAATCCCAGCAACCTGAATTCTCCCCTATTGCTGACACTAGATTTTCTTTTCTGTTTAGCATAATACAAAATCACACAATTTTTGGTCAGATTTTGTTTTTTTTGTTGAATACACTAAGGAATGTCCTATTCGCCTTTAATAGCAAGTTTCACAACTTATGGCACTAAGCTTTTTGGGAGCAAAAACAATTTTAGTTTTCACCACCACCCAGAACAGTTTTGATGGTTTTTACCTACGCAGACTACCCCATCGAAGAAGTCCATTTTACCCAAATTAAAAAAAAGATTGGTCGCAACAAACCAACATTTGGTGGTTTCAGTAGGGGTTGCAACCACTTACCCCGCTTTGTTAGATGAGGTGTAGATTTCTTATAACGGAAAATGCATTATATCACAAGCCACACACATAGCAATCTCACACGTGGTATTTTATTTTGACACAAAATGGGATTGTGCTCACAATTAAAATATTATAGCTGGCGTTAAAAAGCACCAAAGTGGGTATTTAGACTACATTTTTCTCACAATTTGTCCAAATATACCCCAACATACATCTGTTGATCCAAATTCTTCAAATTCTCAAACACTTTATGGTCGATCGGTTTCAACCAACCAACCAATCTTTGTTTTCGGCTCAATGGCGATACTAATAACATCTATGAATCTACTTTTTAGTAAGTTACTATTATTACATTTCATAAGGAGAAGGGGGAAAGGAGATGGTTTAATGTTTCAATACTGCAATATCTAGGATCAGAAAAAGAAAAAAGATTGGAAGAACATGTCTTATCACTCCTAATGCATGATAACCAGGTCCAGTCATGTATCCTTTAGTTATTAAAATCATCTGTTTGATACTTCCAGTGGATGAGAAGACTAAATAGATGCGACAGCTTGGGGCCTGTGTTATCGCTGGAACAAGATAGTGAGTTTGCAAAAGAAGTTTGTGGATCACCGGAGCTGTCAGTGGTAAATTCTGGAGAGTTGAAGGCTGAGATAAGTAAAGAAAACTAGACCAACCTCCAGAGGAATATGCAAGTACGTATGATGAAGTATAGTGCACATGTCGAGTGGTGTTGTTGACCTTTGACCCTTTCGTTTTGCCCGAGGACACACGATGGCATATATAATAGTTAGGTCCATCAATTAACTACTTTTAGATTAATTAAGCTTCTTTATATTTGACCCCTAGATGAACCCATTTGACCTTTGACCCCATATTGTGCACATAAGAAATAGCGCTTTTCCCAGTGGTCTTGTGAACACATTGACATAAATATCTACTTGGTTGATAAGTCTATACGTTTTTGGCATATTAAGTAGCTCATTTGACGATCTTACACGGACCATGTGGGGCCAATATTCGTCACATGATTAGTCTCGAAATTATCCGCAACTTTTGCACACACATCAAACTATACAAAGTGTTATCGATTTGGAGATATAGCATTTTTGCATATTTAATTAGATATGCCGCAATTTTGATGTTAATGAGTTCCCATATTAATTCTGTGTACAAGCTGTACACTGACCAAAGACAATGCTCATGTAGAATTTTCAGCAGTAGTGCAACTTATCTGTAGAAGAAGTAGGCTTCCAAAGATGTTTAGTTTTGACCTCTATTGAAACCTACGAGAGGTCCAAAGGGATCAAACTATGTACACCCCCTGATGTAGCTTGGTTCAGTGGTCTTTGACCCGCTTTTGGATATAAATTGGATTCATTGGTCCATACTCAAATTTATTGGTCAAGCCAGAGTGAAAAATATTGGGCGAGACGAACGTCGCGCCCAATATTTTTCATCATGGCGCGCCCCATAAACTTGGCATTGCGACGAAACCAGCATCCCCTTTTATCATTATTATGTTTTTGCGAATCTTGGTCCTATATTAATATACACATTTCATTTAAAAGTAGGTACATGGAAAGGAACAATAATTATAGCTATAGAAGATGATGCATGGAATATACAGATCAAAGTACCAATAGACACTATGAAACTACTGAGGAAACAGCAAAAGCATGGAACCACCAAATCGTGGACACCCTAAGACATAGAAGAATCACCTAACACCAGGGGAACCATCAAATCACCAGGAACTATCAAAGGCGTGGACCATACAGGCATTCAAATAAGACAAACAACAGGAACCACCCAACACGGGGGAACCACCCAGACATGGAACCCCCAAAAAACCTCCCAAACCAACGAAAGCATGGAACCACCAACACTGGATACCCCGCCAACAACTGGACACCACCCAACACTGGGAACCACCCCAACTCTGGGAACCATCCAACTCTGGGAACCATCCAAAACCGGGAAAACCATCAAAAATTGGGAACCAATCCAACACTGGGAACCTCAAGACTGGGAACCATCAACACTTGGGCCAAACCACTAAACACTGGGAACCATCAACACAATGGGAACCATCACAAACACGGGGAACCACCCAGACATTGAGCCGAAAATACGGAAAACCACCCAAACCAATGTTGAGAATCTTCCGTCCGATATTAATATACACATGGTAGAGACCAATAAAAATGAAGGAGGTGGGAGTCATCAATGCAGCAGAAAAACATGGTGCCCAATTTTACCACTTTGGACTCATTATTTATGCATCATGCGATTCTGATGGTGATAAAATTTAGGATGTTTATTTTGTGGTGGGGGTGGTCGTTGAGTTCACTGTTATTTCTTCCATGTTTGGGTGGTTTCCAGTATTGCTGTTCACAGTGCAGGTGATTCTATGTTGGGTGGTTCCCAGGTTGATGGGTTCCAGATGGTTTAGGATGGTTCCCAGTGTTGGATGGTTCCCAGTGTTGGATGGTTCCGTGTTGGGTGGTTCCCAGGTGGGTGGTTCCATGCTTTCGGTGGTTGGTTTTTTTTTTTTTTTTGGTGTTCCCATGTATGGGTGGTTCCTGTGTTTGATGGCTTTTATTTGAATGCCTGGAGGTCCCACGCCTTTGATGTCCTGGTGTTAGGTGATTCTACGTCTTTAGTGGTGTCCCAATTTTGGTGGTTCGATGCTTTGCTGTTTCTCAGTGTTCATAGTGTCTATTGGTATTTTTGGCTCTGCATATGCCATGGAATCATCGTCTATAGCTTATTAATTATGGTTCCTGGTACATGTAGATTACATTTAAAATGAAATGTGTTTATAGTAATATAGGACACAAGATTCTCAAACATAATAATGATAAAATTGGGATTCCTTTTTCGTCCAATGCCAAATTTATTTGTATCACCATGAGTTGAAAATATTGGGCTCAAATTGTCTGCCCAATATTTTTTTCAACTCATGGCTTGACCAATAAATTGAGTAGTGGAACTCAATGAATCCAATTTTATACCAATATCGGTCCCAGACGTTGGCAGAGAAGGCGAAAAGTACATGGTCGGAAGAAAGAGGAGAAGGAGCAAACTAAACCGCATTAAGCAGAATTACTATGCCCGTTTCAGGGCATAGTAAATATGGGTGCAGGGATAAACTTGGATAAGGGGCTCAGGGGGATTTCCCAAGTTGCAAGTTGTGATGGGTTTGGGACTGATATGTCTCGGCAAGTCAAAGTTGGACCAATACTATTTTCATCAACAATGGGGACCTATATTACTATAAACTAGATGCATTTTTTAAGGGGAGGGGGGGGGGATATAATACACATTGTGTCATTTGACCACCAATTTGTCAAACCACAAAGGTGTTGGTGCATATTCGTTAAACAAGGAATCTTGTCATCATGGCTCATTCAAATGTAACATTATCTTTATGCCTCAACTGTCACAAGGAGTTTTGACGTGTCATTTCAAAGCAATGGTGTTCAAGGAGGCTTGACGGAGAAATGGCAATTAAGTGTCTTTGCAAGCTACGGTTGCTACTTTATAGGAATAAAATAATTATTATAGTCATACAGCATAACAGTTACACCAATTAATTTCAAATTTCACAAAAAAATTTGATTAGAAAATTGAGGGCACCAGGCATCAGGAAATCTCGGAGTCTAGCTTTGCGATGTGAAGAATTGTAACCAATTTGTAGCCTTGACCACAACTTGAGATTGCAAGCTGAAAAAATTCTCACATTTTGGGCTAAGACCAAATTTTTGGGAGGTTTGTCTTGAAGTGGAGGTCTTCAAAAATTGAAACAGCTCAAACTCTGTGTCATAAGGAGATTGCGGGGAGAAATGTACCACTGGGGCGTCTGAACACTACACCTACTTGGACCATGTTTGAATCACAAGGGTAGCTAAAGAGGATCTAAATAGGTTCTAAATACCATACTTCTCCAATATTTGGTCACATCAAAAACCAATTTCAACCAAAGGAAGTGTCTTTGTTTACATGTCTGCCAGGGTTTCAGCTCTCAGATGTAAAAAAATCACCAAAATAAGAGGCTTTTTCATATTTTTTTATTGTTTTATTTTTTTTCAGACCACCAATACACTCTTGTACTTTTTTTTGGAGAAATGAAGCAAGGTTTCTCTTTCATCATTTCTTTTCTTGCTGTGGGGGATCCTGGGAAGGACCATAACTCCAAGATATGGCTTTTCACCAAATGTTAAATATGGTTGCATACACTTATCAAGGACTTATGAATAAACATTTTGTGGCCATTTGCAAAAATGCCACATGGTGGGCCACAGGTAATCCCTCATATCATGTGTGTGGGGGGGTTACCACTCAGCGAGCTCTGTCTTGCATTCCCAGTATATGCCGGTACCAATTTATACTCCTGGGTGGTGAGAGGCAAGCGAGGTAAAGTGACTTGCCCAAGTGCACAACACAGTGGCGACAGTCGGGCGTCGAACCCACAACCTTATGCTTCAGAGGCGACTCTGAGCACTGCCCAGGCATGTGCCCCTAATTTTTGACAAAATTTAGGCAATTTGACAACCCCTTAAATCATAGCACTGACAAACCCCTTAACTCAATAGCACCTGAGTGTTTTGTACAAACTTTTACAACCCCTTAAAATAAATATCACCTATGTGAAATCTGGTGACATGACATTATTATCCAATCGCCTAATTACGGTAACTGGCATGACATTTTAAACATGAAGTACAAAACACTTGTAAGCTACATACACTGACTTATTTAGGTCAGCATCATTGACTGTTAAATACCTGTGCATCAAATATTCTTGTCTGGACAAATCAACTCCCAAGTTCTGGATTATAATCAGTGGCATCTCTTGGGAGGGTGCTTTTTTGGGGGGGCGCTGCCGCACTCCTGGGTTCATGCGAAAACATGCAAAAATCAGCTTATTTTTCGGCGGCGATAGAAGGTCTTTTCCAACCCCGGGTGCTCCCCTCAAAAGCCGGTCTAGATACGGGCCGTGCTGGTGATATAATTATAGAATGGTGGTCATTCTACTTAAAAATATTGTGGCTATTATTTAACTGCATATTATCATAGTAACACTATGCATAATAGGGTAACGTTTATCTAATTCCAAACAATTTGGAACTTGGGAATGTGCTTTAGGGGTCAACATAAGCTAACATAACGAAGGTAACAGGACCCCGAACACTTAGATACAATGTTTTGAATACATTACGTGTTTAAATACACCCTTAAAAAACACTATCAGTCAACCAGAAAAAAAAAAATCAAAAAGCATATTTTGCATGTTTGTAGTTTAGGTATCCTAACATACATCACGGTTATAGGAACCCGAAATCACCTTGAGAACAACATCGGACATTTTTATTCGTTATTGTCACAATTCACATGGAGATATTCATATTTTCTGCTGTTTTCTCCTTTTTCTTCCTTTTTTTTGCATTTCGCAAAAACAAATAACGTTATGGGAATTCACAGAACTTATCCTTCAGTTTTAGCTATTCCTGCAAATGTTAAAATATTTTGACCTCTTTTGTGTGGATCACTGATAGTGTTTTTTGAAGAGTCTAGATATTTCATTTGAGACAATTTGTAAGAGTTTAGATTTTTGTATATTTGTAATTTAAAATGGGTTTATTCGGCTTAAGTGTTTGATTTATACTAACCTTACCAAAAAACTCGGCAAAACTGCATTCTGTTAATTTTTGTGGGATGCTATTCCCCGATAGGCAAACAATTCCATGCTTCTCCTAGTCTCTTACAAGTTATATTGAGAGCTTGCTCTACTTAACATCTATCATACTTGACTGCATGTTCCAATCACACTGTTGCTAGATTTCCCCAGTCATATCTGTCAAGATCTGCAAATGTGCGCACTCGCTAGTCATCAATCATCAACAATATCATCATGCATAGATTCTGGGCAAAGTACATTTCTGGGAAATTGAAACACTTTCAATGTTAAGTGATCTTGAAGGTCTGATAGATTGTGCATGCCTCTTTGCCATAGTAGTAACAGTAAAGTAGAAACATTAATGATCACCCAACTCTTGTGTAACTTTGCTTCTGCTTTTGACTTAGTTGCAGTTTAGGGGATCTAAAGAAACGGGGTTACTAGTGCAGCCGTAATTACCCTAACACAAATTAAATCTCAAAATCTCACAGCACTGAGTAGGAAAATGCACTAAGTCCAGAGAGTAGCGATAACGTCATCAAACAAAGACTCACATGGACACGAAATTACTGGCCAGGCCACCACCGTACGGCTATACTGGGTCAGGGATGGGGGGCCCTGGGTTCGAATCCCACCCGTTATGCTGCGGACTTTTTCTGTCCCCTCTTCCTCACTCCGTCAGTCCCGCCCTAGAAACGACGTGGGTTTAGGTGCTAACTAGCTGTTGAGGGGGTGCTTAACTGGTCTAATAACCATTACCTGCAGCCTTATGAGACTGCTGCATATGTCTCCATAACCATTAAGCCACAGCCTTGTGCGGCTGGATGCATACTGGTCCCATAACCATTAGCCGCAGTCCTTGTGAGGCTGACTGCATATGGTCTCATAACCAAGATGCGCCTTATGAGGGAATGTTGTACACTGGTCCATAAATTAGATGCTGCCTTATGAGGTTGGTGCATACTTGCTCAAACCATAGGCCACAGCCTTGTGAGGATGGTGCATACTTGGTCTAATAACCATTAGTGCGGCTTATGAGGTTTTGGCTGACATACTTGTATCAAAGCATTAATCAAGCTTATGAGGCTTGGCTAATTAATGGTTCATAACCATTAGATGCTGCCTTATGAGGTTGGCTGCATACTGGTCTCATAACCATTAGGCTGCGCCTTATGAGGCTGGCTGCATATGGTTCAAACCATACGCTACAGCTTGTGAGCTGCATCGCATAATGGTCTCATAACCAGTACCTGCAGCCTTATGAGGCTGGCTGCATACTGGCCTCATAACCATTAATATAGCCCGTATAAGGCTAACTGCATATTGGTCTCATAACCATTAATACAGCATTATGAGGCTGGCTGCCTACTGGTCTCATGGACCATTAATCACAACCTTATGAGGTTGGCTGCATACTGGTCTCATAACCAACAGTTGAGCATTTTTAGTGCTGGCTGCACGTGTCTCAGAACCATTAATCATAGCCTTCTGAGGCTGACTGCCTATGGGTTCATACCCATTAATCATAGCCTTATGAGGCCTGACTCCTGCAATTGGTCTCATTTAAAATAACCATTGATCACAGCCTTATGTGGCTGGCTGCATACTGGTCTCATTCATTAATCACAGCCTTACCAAGGCTGGTTGTCATGCATGCTGCCTCATAACCGTAGCAAACCTAAAAATGTTAGATAAGCATAAAGGGAGTGTAGTAGGTGGCATAGGTGTCACGTTTAGTTTGGGCCGCTTAAAGGGGCACTTTGTGATTCACAGCCTTCCCTGACTTGGCCTAAAAGTGAGATCTCTTTAGCATGGAAAGAAGGGACATAGCTATCTTAAGGTACCAAAATCAAGTGTCTGTGATATTCCTGAATGTAATAGGCATGTTGGTACTTCTCTACCAATAAAGGGGGGGGTGGTTGCCACCCCCACCATCCTTGGGATCACCCTGTCCCTTATCTACACTTGTTGATGTTTGGTATGCATGAAAGGAGCATAAAATGTCAATGTCAATTCAGTAATTGGAAAAAGTCAAATTAAAAAAAAAACAATTGAACTGGCAATTTTATCTTTGCACGGGGTTGTTTAAAATTTGTTTCTAAGAAATAAAAAGATTTGTATGAGTTGTCAAAAGGCTGGATGCACTTACAGATAAATTGTGTAGTGGGACACTCACCCATACTATCACAAGTTCTCTAAAAGGAAAGAAAGGATAAGATAGCCTAATTTACGACCCATGTGCTATCGTTCACGATCTAGCAGAGAGAATGAAAGTCGCTCCCAGACGATATGTGAGAAGAAAACATTTCGCTCCCAGACTATATGTGAGAGGAAAAGTGAGAAATGCAATCCAACACCACCAATCTAAGGTCTCAAATGCCAATGGCTCAAGAGTTTCACAACAACAACTGTTCAACACGACCCACTAGCTGGCAAACACTACTGTGTTGTGACCGCTATGTATCCAACTCGACTACCTTGAAATAGAAGTCACACTTCCTACCGGTCGGTTACTACATTCAGCCTCAACCCCACTGTCAAAGGTAACCTACGTACAAATATGACGATTGAATGAACTGCTACCATATGGTGTATCCACACCAAACACTAGAGCAGATGGTTTAATGAGTGATGTTTATTTATACCCTGGATAGAAGACAATTACAAACTGGTTAGCAAAATGGTACTCCACTAGTCGCAAGGTATTTAAAATTACTGGTTTCATCTTGAGTTGTCAGAGCTTGGTATTCCTACAGCAGCCAGTCACAGAGAAGGGTATGGCAATATGGGGGCAAAAAGAGGGGTCGTGTACTTTTTGTGGGATGCCACAAATTCACCAGCTGAAACTTTCTTCGGCCTCAACCTCCGTTATGCTGCCAGCATGGTGCCAGTTTATTAAAGGCCACTATCAGTGATTGCTAGATCAGAAAATTGAATTGAAAAACGAAAAATCGATTTTGCAGTCGAAAAGTACAGGTATCCTAACATACCCTACAAGTGATAGGACCAAAAGCACACCTAATAAGGACGCCAAAATCGGACTATTTTAGTCATGACTGTCCATACGGACACTTACAACAAGTAATCCAATGGAGATTCATATCTTTGAACAAAGCTGTTTTCTTCCCTTTTCTGTTCAATATTTTCAGTAAAAAAAGAACTTATTAGAATTCAACAGACTTATCCTTCACTTAAGCTATTTGTGAACATTTTAAATATTTTTGACCTCTTTTGGGTGAATCAATGATAGGTCTTTAAAGGGAAATGGTCAATTTATTTCTACAAAAGTTCTTGTTTTAATGAGTTGAGGTTCAATTACCAGCTTGTAAAAATTTGAGGCTGATATTCAATCAAGCTAAAACATGTTTTAAGCCTCGTAGAATACTTTCTAAAAATAATATTTGTTGACCAAAATTGAACACACTTTATCACTCATAACATCCCAACCAAGCTATAAGATTTAATAGGGTAAAATGAGTCTCATGGAAAAGTGCGCTTGTATTCAGACACCAAAACAAATACCACTTTCAAGTCATCCAGTAAAATCAGGGATTTGATCTAAAATCATGAAGCTCACTATCAGCCATTTTAAATCACAGAAATCAGGCTATGTGACCTAAAAAACAGCAGCTCCATCACTAATGTAATAATTATAGATTGAACCGATTAAAATACTACTAGACTCTAAATGTCTATGCAGCTGACAAGCAAATGTAATTAGCAAATACGCTGAAATGTACCATCTATACATAAAAAGAGCATGAATTACTGACAGGGCCGTACACAGGATTCAATGTTGTGGGGGGGTGCGGGACTTTGAAAAGGGGACTTTTTTTCCGAAAAGTAGACCTTTGTTATCTGTAAAAGTGGACCTAACCCCCTAAAACGGTCTTTGTTGGACTTTGAAACATTTAATCACCAAAAAGTGGACTTTATTGTCAAAATTTCTCTAAGTTTGGACCTTTTCATCAAGAAATTCAGGCAAAAAGTGACCTTTTGCGTCTTTTGTGGAATATTTAGGGGGGTGCACCGCACCCCGCACCCACTGCGCCTACCGGCCTGACATACCCGAATCATTCAAGATGGCTGCCGCAAATTACTGCTGTTAAATCTTCTAAGTTGTCTCATACATGGGTTGAATATAGGAGATGTCGTCCAAAATGTTCTGAGGGACCAAGGATGGATAACTGACTGATAGGGCAGCAACTTGCTAAGTTACCTCTTCTACAATAAATTTATCAAACTTATGATCCGATTTAATTACTTAAAGCGGCACTGGCACAATTCACAAAATATGAAATTTCTTCAATTTGCTCTCAAATGATAGCTCTAGCGATTGAAAGAATAGAGATTTGATACATAAAAATAACTACTCAAACCAGATAGGATGTTAATAAGAGAGTTGGTTTAAAGAATTCAGAATTTGTAGGCTTAATTTTAAGTTTTCCATAACGTTAAACTAAAACAAATGTGTATATTACATGGATCATAATGGCCGTGTTATGGCGATAATGCGTGCGGTCGGCGGACATGAATTATAAAATCATTCTGTTTGCCCATAAGGACCTAATTTAGTGAGGGCTGTGTATATAAAAGCTTTAAACCATGGCAAAAATATCGATTTTGAAAAATTCTTGAGGGAGCCATATTTTCAAAATGCACAGTTGTCTCTTTAAAAGTTTCATCTGACCTTGATCAATCACCCATCTGTAAAGTTTTCATGCTGATATTGACTATTTAATATAAAAATGAATACACCCCTAGGATACTTCAAACATTAATATTGGATGACCAAAATGGTAACTTTTTTCACTCATAACATTTAAAGGGCGTGTTCCGATCGTCTTTGGGACCCCCCGATCAGTGGTTGGCCGATTTAAATCACGTTGATTTAAATCAGTGACTTAAATTCGCGATTTAAATCAATGATTTTTTTTTTAAACGAAGAGCAT
>JAMKCH010048935.1:0-10989 GCA_023653785.1 Ophioderma brevispina
CCTGCACTGGATAGAATGAATATTCCAAAATAAGATGCTTTTTTGTTTTCCTTAAGTACAGGGCCTATGTTATAAAATGTCCTCATATATGTGGATGTACTAGCAAACATTGACTATTTTAAATGATAAATTGGCAGTGGGAATGTGCATAGCAAACTGACATTTGGTCAAACATAGTTGGTTACATATTCAAATATGCAGATGAATGCACATTTAATTTCCTCCTCAAGTATATGTTTATCTCTGAAAAAAATGATCTAATTGTATGCCGTAAAACACTGAATTGCAATTTGCGGTGTGATCCTAATGCTGTGAAAAAATGTTTCACAGGAAAGTTGTAGATATTAATGTAAAGATTTTGAAATATACAAAGCACTATCTGATTTTGCTTGGAATTTTTCAGTGATGTCTCTCGAAAGACAGAAAATGAGAATTTACTGTAAATGCATTATTTTTTCACAAAGGGAGGATGTAATGGAAAAGTGCCCCCTCAGACATTAATCTTTATATCTCTTCTTTCTAAAAAGGGTGGCAACGTCATGTAAGTTGTGAAGATAAAACCGCAATTTTGATTCAAAAAGATTGGTACATTAAGGTTCAACAAATGGTCATTTAATGATGTGGGATCCACTGGGGCACAATTTTTTGTGCCAGAGAGGAAAACCAGGGACTTTATAATGTCCTAAATTTAGACTTTATTTCTTTTGTTTGTAATTGCTTTAATTTTACACAGACTGATACTAGATAAAGGTTCAAATATAAGCTATCACCTTGTCCCTATGCCAATAGAATGCCAAGAAATTGTTAAAGGTTTTTGCCCGTGTGGAGCAATCCACACAATTTGGAGTGCCATTTTGACATTCCCTACTAAAATGAGCGATAGGAGCGGCCATAACGAAACCGTCATTCTCGATACAGAAGCGTCTGATTTGCTCGCATAGTTCCCACAGGTTGCATTGCGAACTAGCTCACAGACTGACAGAGTATCACATGAACCTCTCATGATTTGTATAATTTCATGATTTGAATGTTAATTGTACAATAAAAAACCAGATCATCATCATGCTTAGATGCTAAATGTTGGAGCTCGTCGAGGGTGATTCAGTGGTTGTTTTTTTTTTTTACATTTCATGTTGTGTTACAAGATAAGAAACAAAAACAATGCACAGACTGTTTGTCACAAATAGGGCCTTCCTTGCCGGGGTAAATATATTGAATGGGACTTTGTTTGCCCTCCAGATCATCCCAGGGTGCGAAGAATACAATGCAAGCACCTGGGTTCACCTGAACATTTCAGCATTTTCTCCCATGTGATGCCTTTGTATTCTCTGCATGCTTGCTTGGGTTTGTTCTCAGAGGGTGTTTTGACTCAATCCCCTGATGCACAGCAATGTGCCTATACTGTACTGTACTTAACACACGTCAGTACTTAGGATAAAAATTGTTCCAAAGTTTAAGAACCCCAGACACTTCATAATCATGCTAACATTCCCTAAGTACTACGTTTCTGGGCTAAAATAAGCGTAAAATTCAGGTTTTTATGTGTTAAGAATAGGATTTTTATGGGATCACACATGACCCCATAGCACGATTCATCTGCTTCTTACACAGTGGTGGCGACTTTTGTTTGGCCCTTTATCATTTTGCTTGGAATTTTACATTTCATTTTTTTAACTATAGGACCCGCACTGTTCGAAGCAAGATGCTCTTTGCTTTCTTCCGTCGTTAGGTTGCAAAAGGGTCGAGCGAGACGTTTTGATTCGGATCCCATAACATCATTATTTATGCGCTGTGGTTCTCCTCACAACCTAGCTTAACCGTGACCACAATCTTCTTTTAGCTTTCTTGGTGAGTTGTTGATGTTGGTCGCAGAATCACTTAGTCCTTATTGAAAAAATGGACGGATTTTAATAGTGAAAGTCCCCCAGTCAAACTTAATTTATCGCAGCAGTCGGCATGTATTTTGTACCACACGGGTGGCGGGCTGTCCCCAGAATGAACTGCAGTTTTGTTGCAATCATGCCTTATAATGGCAGCGGCCTATGTGAAAGACACAATGATAAAGCCGAAGGCCAGATGAAGGTGGAAAAAATATGGGGAGCAGGGAGATGGAAGATTGCGACCTTATCATTCATTCCTCCTCTTTGCTAATACCCCATTGAGGTGAAATTTCCCCAAACTGGTGCTGTGGGATTGACTCAATACAACCCTCTGTGTTGTTTCTGGAGCAGGTCGGGCCACATAAGGCTCTATGACCTGGCCTTCAAGCGCCCTATATTTCATCCATGCATCAAACTACCAACTACAAAGTACAAGATATACTCACCATTGATTGTAGATCTTGATTTTATTTAGCTGGTTGGGAGACTTTTAAAACACTGACATGTTTCTGATCTTATCTGTATGTGGTGTCCATGTATCACATGATGTACTGGCCGGTGCAACTTGCAATGAACTGTCATCTTTCTTGTGAGAATTCCTGAGACTTGTGTCACTGACAGTGATCATGTGATTGAGAGTTGTGCACTTGCAAAACATGATGAGACGGATAGCTTCGCGCCATAAGTAAAGCTAAAATCTGATCTAATACATGTCATTTTTTCTGCAAATTCAGTGAACAGTTGCTAACACTTACAAAGAATTCTGCCCATTTCGCTAGAACCTTTCAACGTAATCGTATTCTTCGTTAGCATGCTTTGGGTGCTGCATGATTATTTTTATTTCGCCAGTGTGATCACAACGCTTGATTTTTAGAAATCCCACTAAATCAAGATCGCTATTCCTGGTCGAAAACTCTCGTTGTTCCAATGAAAGGATGATTTCTAATTGGCGATTCTTAAAAGAAACAAGAGAGGGCGACATTTTCTTTGCGGAGCAATACACCAAAATTGCCGAAAAGCGAAAGTCAGTTTTGAATCATGGATGTTTTGAAAACAAAATGTGCTTTGAAGAGGTTTCCATTATTTATTATTGGATTGCATTCAGTGGTAGAACCATTTTCGGGTATCCAGCTGCCGTATGCCTGGTAGGAGATGATGTGAGAGTCCTAAGTCTAAAGAATATTTGCGAGAAAATGAGACAAAAGTCTCAAGTCAAGAGGGTGTCAAAATTTTTGAAGCTTAGCCTAGCCCAAGTCAAGAGAGGTGCAAAATTTGGAAGCTTAAGCCTAGCCCATGACTGAGCAGTGGATGAGCCAGGGATCCTACATAAATCAGGATAGGCGATCAACGAAGTGATGCTACTGGCCTGCAGTGTTGCCAACAAAATGGCCAAAAAGTAGCCCCCCAATTTTTCACTTGTCGTTTAGCGCTGCATGGTTAGTGCGCTATAATTTTTTACGAAAAATTGCTATTAGTCTTGATTTTTAACTACGTGTTCTGTATTTTTTTAACTAATAAGAAAAAAATAAAATATTTGGTTTATTTATTTGTTTATTTATTTATTAAAGAATCTTTTTTGTTCTCATCTGTTTTCTTTTTAATTTTTTTGTTTTGTTTTTTTTTTCCTCTATTCTTTCTTTTAACACACACTCATTATCTAGTTGCCAAAGTGGTCCTTCAACAACCATTTATGTGTCCTGAGAATAACCGTGATGTATAGCTGATACAGAGATAATTTTTGTAGTCGAAATACTCATGAGTTTGATTACCGTATAATTCTAACAATGTTTTAAATGATCTGCAGGCCTTGTCTTTTGAGGGGTGCGAGTGCGATAGCACACCAGCACACAACACCTAAAATGGTTTTGAGGATGCGATTTTCACACAACACCCCAATCTGTAAAATTATCTCACAAGTAGACATACACCATGAAATATCTAGTCCTGCTAGCACGACCTGAATTCCTGTCTTTCAACAATAATGTCATTCACTGATAGTAAGCTCATCTGCAAACGAATATCATTTGTTGACTTCAGAGATAAGAAGATGACATTTCAAATCCCTCTCTATCAGGCTAATGTTTACTTCCAGGTTCTGGTCTCACTTTTGCTAAGAATATCGTTCAAACTTACAATCACAGCAAAATGTTGAAGTCCTTAGAAAAATCTGTCAAAGGTGATATTTTCCATCACTTTCGGGTACTCCTCCAAATTTTTTATGCGGAGACCCTAAGTCCAAAACATCAACTCTACTGTTGTTTTTTGAAACAACTGTAAAGTTGATGCACATTTTTGGGCAAACAGGGGTCAACCGGGGTGAAGGTATTAGGCATATACTTCCGTCGTAGGGAGCGATTTCTGCGTGTGAGTATGCGTAACACTTTATCTTTGGGTCCGTATTCGGTTTTGCGCAAGACAATCGCTCACACTGCGACTGGAAGTATATCAATGGGCTTGCGTTTTTTTCGCACACCGCGTGACCCTGAACTTTGCTCCTCTTATAAGCGTAAGTGCTAATTGCCATCACATCTTGCATTAGTTGAGGCAACTTAACGATTCAAAGGACAATTTTATTGTTATGTTTGATTACTTTTTGCTGATGTAAGGATACATCCGTTGGGGGAATTACTATACATCAACCCACATGCGTGATTTAGCGTCATAATAGTTTTCAGTAAGTTTTTGTGAAGCAGCGTCTTTGTAAGTTGACTTCACATTATTGCACCAGTGAGCCTTATTATGAACTCTTAACTCATAGCCTGTGATTGTAACTTTGACGGCCAAGATAACGTCCACTGTTAAAGGTATAGGTGTCACAAGTTACAATTATTGGACTACATGAATATTCTTGAGAAGTGCTATTTGTAGCACATCTGGCATTTTTAAAGACAAGTCCTGGATCTGATACTCTCAGAGCAAGTGACGAATCTTGTCAAGAATTTTCCGTTTTATAGTCCTCGAATACCCTGCGCACTTAATTAATTTAAAAATCATTGGGGATTAGGTTCGCAAGAGAACAGGATTGGGCGTATCCTTTTTACTTATGACGACTTTCTTTTGATGCCATGTTCCTACAAACGCATGGTTATGTGAGCAGGCTTGAAAAAATGTAAATTTCCCGGGAAGAGAGGTTGCATTTCTCACAGATTCCGCTATATCTTAGGCATAAATTTCCCTCCAAATGACCAAGTTTCCCTCCAATGGCCAAGTTTCCTGGGATGCGCTTCCCAAGTTCCCCACTTTTTCAGCCATGGTTTATGTAGTCTTTGTCAAAGACGTCGGTTTTAAAAGTCCTTAGGAATGGGGGGGCACCTCAGAGAGGTTCGCAGAACCGCGTCTTTGAAATTCACCCACATTTGAGCCTCAGAGTAGTCACGTTATCTCGGCGATTCTGATCCGCCCCCTGTTAGTGATTGACAGTTTGTCAATTATCGAGCAATAACAATAGTCGTTTAATCGACCTCCTGCAAGCAGAGCCACGTGCCCGGAGGATGGCGTAACTTAAACCCAAACCCATTGTTGACTTCATCGACCCCCCGCCTATACATGCATTGAAAGTACCGCTATACAGACTGTACAGGTCCTGGTATAATTAGTAGTTTCTTTTCAAACTCGATTAAATTCAGGAAATTACCGGCTTTGTGGAATATCACAGAAACAACAACAAATAAATAAAACAGTTCTTCACTGAACCGTATGCAATAAACGTGGACTGGTATATTAGAGCAATAGTGTTTACTTTATACAGTAATATACAACTATATCGTAGTTTTGCCACTATTTAGGCTACTTTCGACAAAAAGACTAATGTTTGTGTTATTCCGAACTTGTCCCATTGGTTTTACTAATTACACCATCTTTCAATAACTTGCTCACACACACCCGGGACACACCAAATTGCTTTCTTTATTTGGAGGTGGACCTAGCAATCCGCGGTAAGGGTTTAAAACCTTAATATTAAATCTGCCTTTAGATTACTGTTTGTGTGTAACAAAAAACTGTAGGACATCAAATTACACGAACCCCCCAGTGTCACACGTATTAAACGGAACATGTTCAAGAAGAAAACGGATATTTTATCCACTTTCTTAGAACTGGTTTCTGGGTTGTTCAAAGATTACGGGTGGTCGATGGCGAGATATTTGTGATTCGTGTAGGAATTGACATGCAAGATAAGTAAAGCGCCCAGAAAAATGAACCCTGTGTTGGCAGCAATGACAGCAGATTTCATCCTTAAATTTAAACAGCCGACAGAGTCAGACAAACACACAACGTCTTAGATCTGGTCATAATTCAGAACGACTCAACTCCCTCCAGACCATAAGGGTGCTATACAGCATTAAAGAATATTTTTGGTTGGTTAAAACCTACATGGTGCCATTAGAGGACAAGTTTAGAACCTCTTTCGCAAAAACTTTTTTCTTAGAGTGTATTGATGCGCACACCTTTTAAATTAAATTGCCCTATCTTATGTTACCTCTACGTTTTCTGCAACAACATTCAACACGATATACACGTGGGCCACCTGTTACTAAATGGGATGAGTTAGTAAATAGTGGAATAATGTTGTCAAAACGTTCATGGGTACTTTTATGATGCGTACTTTTTTGGAAAGTATAAAGGTACTTATTCGAATATTTTGTTGAATTCAATCTAGCTAAACGAAATTTGGACAAATTCTGTAAATAAACAGACAACCCGGTTAAAAGAACAAAGTGCTGGCAATTAAAAATACGGACCCGCTGCTTGGCAGTTTTCTGGATAAATTTGTGTCGGTGTACTTGAACTACTTGCTTAAACACATTGTTTCACAACGTGGACTTCATCTACGAAAATCCCCCAACTTTTCCCGGAATGTATGACGGCACTTCTGCAAAAAAGTCTGTTTTGTCTCCTTTGTTAATTGCTGGGAACAGACTCAAATTCCGAATGTTATTTCTCCGAAGGGTTTTTAATCCAGAAGGTTCGTTTGTCCGAACACACTAGTTCGATCTGAAGTCCATATGTCCGAAATTACTCCGAAGGGATCGTTGTCCGAAAATTGTTCCTTTTTTTCCGAAGATCATTACTCTAACGTTTTATTTCTTACGAAAGGGTTTCTTTCCGAAGGGGCAATTGGTGCCGAAAACAAACAGGGGTCGTTAGTCCGAAACATAAATTGAGTTTCTTTCTCCGAATGGGCGCTTCTTCTCCGAAAAAAAAAACAGGATTTTGGCTCCGAAGGGGCCATGTTCCGAAAAAATAAAGAAGGAAAAAAAAAGGATATGAGGTTTTTAAATCCGAGGGTTTTTAGCCCGAAGGGGGCGTTTGTCCGAAATTCGGACAAACGCCCCTTCGTACTGTAAACCTCTCGGAGTAAAACCAATAGGAATAATGGCCTTTCGGAATAAAGAATCTTCAATTGTACCTGAAACAGAGGTAGGGCTAATAAAATCCAAACTTTTCGTTAAAAAACTTGGCCTTTTCGCTAGGATCCAGTTTGCAAAAACAAATACAAATAACAAATAAATAAATCAACAAACCCAATTAGGTCCGTAAAACCTAAGTTTTTTTTGATCGAGAAGCCAAATTTTGTAATTAAATATTTAATCGATCATGATAAGTTTTTTTTTCCTTCTGGAAAAAAACACTTTCGGTCGATAAATTTGGATTCTAGCCGATAAAATAGATTTTTTTTTAAATTAAAAACATAGAATCCTGTAGCTAAACTTGGTATATCGGCGATACTTTTTGCGACCGCCAATGCAAGTTTTCAATCAAATGAAAAAAAAACCATGGTGTATCGATTAAAATCAGGAGTAAAAAAATTATTATATACATTACAATTAAATCTGTCCTCAACGGGCCCCCCCCGCCCACCGTTCTCCCCCCAAGCCCCCCACGCAAAATTTTTGTTCTTACTCCATTTTACTCGAAATATGACCGTGACTGGTCCCTTTTACATTTCTTTTTAGATCACTTTCTGGCTTGTGCAATAATTCTTAAGGGGCTGGCTCTCTCTTTTTCACTATTTGAATATTTCTATAAGATGTTAATGTTTTACATTGTTCCCTGTCTGGCTTTACCTGTTTTACGTTTCAATATGTATGTTTCTAAGATTATGAAAAAAGAATTGGAATGATGAATGGCAAATCACTCGGGTATAATCCCACCGTTAGTTTGGGGTAAAATTGCAGAAACATTAAAGTAGGTCTATACTATCACCTAAATTTTAGCCGCTCATATGGACCTATTTTATTAACAGTTGTATTGATTAGGGAACAATGTTTTTCAATAGATTATTTTTTTTACGTGAGTTCTTTTTTTCTATTTTCCATTTTTTTGTCATAGGAATGTATTTTTAAAGGCACAAGTAATCATAAATTGTACTTTGATTAGAATGCCTCACTCTTTATTTTAGATTACTAATAACTCGAAACACCAACAATAACCTACATTCCAGCTTCTGAATATGGGTCACACACTGTCACATGTCAAATACAGAAGTCTACAAAAAAACCAAAAAACAAGGTCTAAAAACACAACAAACAGGCAAAGGTCTCAAAACTCACAAAGCGTAAAGGTCTCAAAGCTGCTAACGGCCTCAAACCACACAAAGGTCTCACATACACACATGTCTCACATTAAAGGTCGTCAAACCCGAACAAAGTCTCAATCCACCACAATGGTCTCAAATCAAAGAACGGTCTCAAACAGGTCTCAAACCCCTAATTGCCCTCAAAACCTTAAAGGTATCAAAAATTCTGTTAATTGGGTCTCAACCCCATTAACCACACAAAGGTCTCAAAAACAAAGGTATCACATCAAACAAATGTTTCAAAAACAAACGGTTCTCAAAACACAAGGTCTCAAAACACACAAAGTCTGCAATATCACTCAAAGATCTTCAAAATCTGCAAAGTTGTCCTCCAAACACAGAAATGATCTCAACATCCAACCCACAGGTTTTCACTATAAAACACTGGTCTCAAACAGACACCAAATATCACGAAAAATTAACAAATGTTCTCAACCAACCCACTACAATCAAAAACTTCACAAAGGCCTGAAAAATCAATTTAAGTTCTCATCTCTTGTTAAGTGTTTGTGCACGCTATGTACTCTTCAGATTTTTTTGGGAATATGATTACTGATACTATTGCCGAGAATTTGCCCTTGACCCCAAATTGCTATTTTGTTCAAATGGTCAAAATTATGATTTTTAATTAATGTATACATTTTTAATGGTTCCCCGATGGTTTCTAGATTGTTTTCGTGTGTTTTGGCTTAGTGTTTCATTTTTGTTGAAAAAGTTGTACATTTGTTTATTAATAAAATTGATATTGTTGGAATGTTTTCCAGATGGTTGCTAACTTATTTACGTTATTTTGTCGGTTCCTTTGTGTTTCAATGTTTGTGAGCATTGTCTGAATCCAAAATCGGTCATTTTGGTTCACAATAGTACAATTATGACTTTGAAACAACATAATGGCATTGTGAATGTTCTCAGAAGGGGTGGGGTGAGTGCGTCCCGGTGTTTTCGTCCCCCTCCACCCTTGTATATCAATGATTTGTCGAACATTGCATGTATCGAGCCAATATCGGCTATAATTTTTCAATTCTGAATGCTTTTACGCCAAATCAGATATTTTGGATAGTTCCCAGATTGTTTTAAGTGGTTACCAGTGTCTTCGGCCCCTTTGTGTTTCAGGTATTTCATTATGTTAAAAATAATATTTTGGACCAATCAACCCAAATCGCAGATTTGGGGTCGGGAAATTCTAAACAAACATTGAAACACAAAGAAGAAGAAAGACAGAAACCGAATACACAATCGAAAAACACCTATATTCGGGAATCCCTAAAAATTGTTCAATTCTATTTACCACTTAAGGGGGACCAGGTTTCCTACTCCTTGGTGGACAAGGGAACCACATAGCAGGGTCATAAGACAATAATAATTAAACAATAAAATATAAATGATTTTCTTTTATTTTTAAATAATTTTAATCTGTAATTTGTTTCAGATGACATGTAAAAACAAACGTAGATTTTTTATTTCAATCTTTTTAAAATTGTATCCAATATGAAAGAAAATTGCATTAAAAAGGTCTTAAGTTTATATACCTTCATCAAAGAAATCAAAACTACTATTTTCTTTGCTTTTGGCTTGATCGCGTTTTACAATGTGGGTGAAAATCATGGGTTTTAATAACTTTTTTAATAACTTTGAAGGGTTTTCTACCTTATGACCAGTACGAAAGTATAACCATTTTTAACAGAAAATAGTCTGTTGTGATATCCGTCGAATGTGAGATTTGTCGCATTCGTTATCTTTTTATGTCCAAAGGGAAACATTTTGACGACAACCAATATGAATTTTTTGCGATCTTTTGTATTTTGCAAAGACCATAATTGTGGGAAAACGTATAGCGACCTAATTATATATCTTACCTTTATCGTTTAGTGGTTTTATTATCCTGAAACGTATAGAGTAAACGTTTAGCGACCTAATTATATCTCTCACCTTTATCGTTTAGTGTTTTTTATCCTGAAACGTATAGAGTAAACGTATAACGACCTAATTATATCTCTTACCTTTATCGTTTATGGTTTTTATTATCCTGAAACGATTATTATGGTCCCTTCATCGCGTATGGGTCGATGCATCTTGTGGTATTTGCAAGTTTATTTCAATGAGTTCTTTGTGATGGGGTTATTCAAAAATTTTTGAAAAAACAACAAATACTACTCTCATCTCATGAGAATCGTCCCTGATTATTCCCGACGGTTTTTTTATCCTAAGAAGGTACGTTAGTCCGAAATTAAAATGAGGGAAATTGGTCCGAAGGTGCGTTAGTCCGAAAATTCGGACAAACGACCCTTCGGAACAACAATCTTTATTTCTTTTTCGGACAAACGACCCTTCGGATTAAACATTCTTCGGAACATAACTCCTTCGGAACAAAAATCCTTTTAAAAATGCGTTTTCGGACAAACGCCCCTTCGGAATCTCTCACTTGCTGTGGGTAGGGTTTGTCTATTTCAATATTCTACAAGCATATGAAATAGATTCACGCAACTTCACATCTGAGAACTTGAAACGGGCAGTGTAAGACATGTTTGTAAA